>JBCFYV010011172.1:109430229-109460312 GCA_039000515.1 Timema cristinae
CCTTGAGTAGCTCAATGCAATTTTTGAGCTTTGCAGCATCATCCTCGGGTGTGGGGGTTACAGGGGTGGCAAGGGTAGGAGTTGGGAGTGGAAGGAAAGGGTTGGAAGGGTGTAGGATGGCAGTGTGGGTTGGGATAGGGAGAGGAGTTGTCTCGGGCGGGCCCTCGACCAAAGGGGTAGAACCGGATTCCACCGGTTCAGGTTTGGTGGCTTCGGCAGGTGCCTCGGCCTGAGGTGGAGGGGTATCTCTCTTTGACAGCACACTGGCGAACGATTGTACCAGTGGCTTTGGTGTTGGAGCTGGAGTCACTGTCGCCCTCCATCCCGCAACGTGCCCCGAGGGCTTCTGGCCTTCACTTAGACCATTCGTCCTCCCTTCTTGAGGCTTGGAGACACGCACATTCCCTGCCGCCCGCAAGGACTTGTACGTGGGACAGCCCCGCCACGCCGAGGAATAAGCTCCTGAGCAGTGCAGGCACTTCGGGGGAGATCGTCTCTCCTCCGGGCACCCGCCCCTCTCGTGGTCACCACCACAGAACCCACACCTAGGGTTAGCGCGGCAATCCCTCCGCACATGACCAGTAATATGTGAAGCGAGCAGTGACTCTTATATAGTAACGGAACTGACCTACTCGGGGACAGGTTAGCATCAGGACATCTTAGGGAGGAAGGAGGTAAAGTTGCAATAATTGCATTGAATGACCACTAGCTGTCTTTGATGGTGTGGTGCCCAGAGAAGATCATCATTTTATTGGAAGTGTGTCTTGTGAGTAAGATGTCTAATTCCTGGTGGTGCCGGCATGGTCAGCTCAGGCAGCTTTCCTGGAGCTAGGGCGCTTCCCGGCAAAATAAATCCACAGTGAGTTAATATCTGCCACACATTATTAGAATATATTAGCACTAGTAATCATTGTTTTAATTATATTTATGGTATTTTTATTGTATATGATAAACAGCCGGTTTAACATGCTACAAAAGTTAGAAAGAAAGGTTCATTACCTTTAATTTGATACCATAATCGTAAAAATTTGATGATAAACAAAGATGTTACAGGCCTATTAACACTACTATGCACTGATCCCGGAGTAGTGGCTGGCACCTGAGCATCGTTTGTGTTGGGATGCATTTTTTTTATGGGTATGATCACCATTGTTATGACTTGAATGTTATTTTTACTTTTTTATACATAGTAGATAATTAAATAAGACTGACCTTGACATAGAAATATTGTATTTAATTGGAAGCTTCTTTCTTATTTTTTGGTTTGTTTGATTTTAAATTCTAATAAAATATTGTCATGTTACTTTTTTTTATTGTTGTACTTGGCCTTCAGTTTTGGCTAAGGGGTGTTAATGGATATTCACCATCTAACCCAAAGAAAGGCTTTTCCATTACCCACCACCGGCGGACCTGCCTTGTCCCACACTGGACACAGGCAAATGTAAAGGATCAAAGTAAAATTTCCTGATTCTAGGCAGTTCATGGACCCTCCCTTCCATCTCTTATTCGACAAAGCCGCATGGCCGAAATTAATATACTTAATTATTCAGTATCATTGAACCAATTATGTACATATTATATTAAATTCCTTTTTAATAATCCACTCATTCATAATATTCCACAGTAGAAGTCTACTGTCAAATGAGCCAATTATTTTAATATCAATTCACATTTTCTTTTACAATTGCAAAGTGCTGTACAATCCAAGGAAGAATATTTATAAATACATGTTTTAGAGCATAGTGGTATAGCCTTGAAGTCACATTTTATAAGTTCCCTGCAAGACACTGCTGCTTCTGGTAAGCTTGTCCATTCTGGTTTCTATCTGTCGTTGACTTTATTCCAATCAAATCCGTTGGTCGAAGGAAAATTTTGTTTAGGACCATGGATTGTTAGCCGTATGCTAGATTGATAAATTGATCAATTGGTGTGTTGGAGAAGAGTATTGTAAAGGTGAAAAGTTTTGCATCGCCTTGGTTGATTGTCCTGAGGTGAATTAGCTCTTGTCTTACATCATTTGTTTTACAACATGATATCGTGATACTTTAAGGGTAACAACAAATATACTATTCATTGTTTGCAAACTCTTCGCTGTATTTTGATAATGGGATGAAAGGATGTCTGCTTATATATACAGAATATGTTGTAGCATTTGTAAATGTTCTCCACACTTTCCATGCATTTTTCTTACTTTTTCGGCAAATAGTGATATGGTGTCTAATCCTGTAAACTCATGGAAGAAAGATAAACTATCGCCTTCTCTTCTCCCATTGAAAGACATACTGGTTTATATGATAGTATCCAAAACTTTTTCCCTTTATAAACTACAAATTAAGACCAAGAAAGTCCTTTAACAAATTAAAAACTAACCAATCAAAATCAAGAATACATCCGTGTCTACACTGCTTATCATAATGCTTCTCAATCCAGACTGTGCAGAACTTATGATATGCAGAACTATTCTTGAATCTGCTTCTTATTTAATTTTTGCAGGAATCTCAATACCTGAGAAATATGAAATGGATGAAAAGTTGTATGTAATAATGACCTGTTTTCATGTTACAGATTCAGATTGTTTCACTGACACACTGAGCAATTTGAAAAATTCCTCTTTGTTTTCAAAATTTCTAAGCAACATATTAAAATCTTTTGGAAGCTTGATGTAACCTAATACCTTTCTCCTTACGCCTTCACCTCTTTTTTTTTTTTTTTTTTTGTGAATGGCTTCAAGCTGTCCTCTTTATATATGTCCCAGACTACATCTACCCTTTTGTAACTAAATAGCTGTTTGTGAAGTCACGGTAAAAACATAACATTGCTGTACTCTTTGAGAGTGGAGTTTTCTGCTATTGGTAGTACATGGCTCACAGTTGCACCATCAAATATATTTTTATTAAATGCTGGGGACTCTCATTCTGCATGCTGAAAAACATATAAAAGCTGTGACTTGTTAGTTGTAAGCCTGATTGTGTTGTGTTCAGATATGGATGGAGGCCAAGAATTTTTTTCATGGAAAACGTGACTGACAAGCTACATACATCTGGCTGAAGAGTATCACATTTTAAATTACTAAATTTTTGTTACAGGTTACATTTCTTTTACGTTGGAGGTTTATTGAACTAGGGCCAGTTAGTCTTCTTAATTATTGGAGCAAGTATTGATCTATTCCAAGCATGAGAACTTGAGGCACGGAGTTGTCATACTATTCCTTTCATAGCTCCTCTATTTTACTCGTAGCTACTGCAATAGCATGATCCACATAGTTGGCCATAAGATGGACTAGTTCATGTTGTTCTTTGAATGGACTTTCTTAGAAAGAAATAGTTTGCATTAGCTTTGAAGCATGTTCTTTAAATTTTTCTTGTGTATAAATGCCCTTTTCATGATGGTGTGTATTACGGTTGTGACAAATAGAATTGCATCTGAATTATTCTATAATTCTGGAAACTTCAGCACCTGAAACCACCCACCGTTTAAGATTGAATGGGCTCTCGATAAGGCCCACAACACTACCAGTCTACTTCACTATTTTTATATTATACTCGGGAGCCCGATTTACTGGAATAGTAGAAAACTTTATTGTAGTTTTGGGTAATGCCCAGTTTTTTTTATAAAGTAAAGTCTATCATCCCCCCCACTGGTATGGCGTTCATTTGATCATAATATCTATTATATGCACTGAAAGTCAGTGGGCGTATTTTGGGTGGTCTAATGCAAGAACCATGGAGTGAGTACGTCCAAGACTTGTATGTAAAGATGTAATTTTCGTTGTCTGTTTGAACGAACAGAGATCAATATAAGCTGGACCAGTCTTAGAATCATATCCCAGGATCTGAACGTTTCTCTCTCTTTTGTAATTTCCTCTTTCCATATCTTTATCAGGTGCCACAATTCCAGATTCCACAAGTAGGGCAGTCCAGCAAGTGTCTTTGGTCAAATTACCAAACATCCTACAAAAGGTAATTAAAATTTGCAGTCTACCGAACACAGCAACGAATTTCTTTTCTCCAGATAAATCTGGCTATTTCTACTGGATTTGTTTTATTAGGGAAAGTTCAATGAAAAATAGGCTTGAAACCTATAGGCTTAATTGGTAACTCTATTTTCCCTCGATTTATTAACGTTGTAATAAAATAAGCCCTACAAAAATATCTGCATCTTTTATTGGGTTTTTAACTACTTTTTACAAACTACTAGAAGAATTGACCTAAAAAAAACAAGTGACTAACACAAACGAGGCTCGGGTGCCGGCCACTATGCCGGGATCCAGCAACAATATGGCTGTAACGTCTTTGTTTATCATTCGATTTTTATGATTATGGTAGAAAATTAAAGGTAATAAACCTTTATTTATAAATGTATAGGTACATATTTTCGTTATCTTGCACCATTATCCTGTAAAAATGGGTTATATCTAAGTCAAAGATAGGAAATTTTAAATTATTGTTAATTTGTGTCTCTTATATTATATAAATAGGACTTTTAATGAAACCATGAAATTTCTGATAGTTTTAATTGTAATTTTAAAATGTTGTCAAAAATCCATCAATTGGAAAGCTAGAAAAAAGCGTTAGAGTAAAGTAGTGTTAGAAATTCAAGATGGTGACGTATATGGCGGATCGAAAGAATGGGCACCTAACCATAAAACCTTTTTAACAGGTGTATAGAGTCAATGTAACAAGTTTGGTGCTTTAATCCAGTATGTTACGATCTTTGTAAATTTAGACACCAAGGAACTCAACTAAAAGAAAAAAATCAAGTGGTGTCAGGTTGGTGTGGAGGCGGGGGATGCTTTCGTTGTTTTGCGTCGCGTGTTGAATGTGTTGCCTACCCCCTAGGTGAATACAACGCCAACTAAGACGAATTGTAGCATCAACATTTACCATAGGCGACCCAAAGTTTCAAGGAAGATTCAATTTAGATAAATTGGACCCACAATTGCGTGGAGGGAGCATGGAAAACTATTTAGGAAATGTCACCCTCTTTGCACCCGACCGTGATCGAGAACCAATCTCCCTATATTCGGCAGCTTAATTTATTGTGAGAGTAGCGTCTTAGACCATGTTGCCACCGAAACGGGTATTTTTAAAATTTGAATTTCAAATCTTTCTACACACATGTGGATACAATTTATGCAAATGTTAGCGTTAGCTTAATTACTACATCTGTAGTTGACCTCGGTGGTCGTTGGGTAAAGTGCTCGTCTCATAATTACCTGTTGTTCGTGGGTTCAAACCCAGCTGGGCTCAATGGATTTTTCTTGAGCGATGAAAATCTGTAGTACAACTTTTTTCGGAGAGGTAGTAAAGCCTTCGGTCCCATGTCAATGGTGGCATGTAAAAGAACCCTGGAAGGCATGTGAAAGTACTTTTCCTGAATAAATTGGTAGACCCTTTCACTCTTGCTCATATAAATTCTTGTGTATTGATATTATCAGTTGGTTCAGAAACTGCACGTTAAATACCCCGAATAAATAGAAAGTAAATATACGTATACACGTTTAGCCCGGACTCAGGTGGAAAATAATGTATATTAGTGCCTGTATTAGCCATCAGCTACTCAGAACACTCTAATCTAAGGGAACAAGATAAAGAGGAAGATGATTAAGGCGCATCACCAGCATTCACTTGTAAAAAATATGAGAGACCACAGTGAGAGGCGTAGAGGGAACACTTCCTTGCTCATTTGGTTCCAAATCCCACCAAAGGAAGTATTTTACCACATGCGCTTTTATATGTGGTTTTACCATTTTATACTCTGATGTGGGGTCCTTTGAATAAGTCTATAAAACACTTTCGTTAAACGTACTAATGAACCATTTGTTTTCCGATGAAGTGTAAACTACCGGTAATGGTTTTAAAATATAGCTCCCCGACTACTTTCACCTCCCTCGCATGCCTCATAGGTAGCTTTGATATGCATATTTGTGGTAGTAGCTCAATTTGTGTGAATATTAGCCAGTACTAATGTATCTTTGCCTAACCCGGGATCTCTAGGTCAAACACCAGGGACTCTGACAAATATTCCACGAGGCCGGTTATCTTCATAGTAGTGAATTATTTTGATAAATAATCTGAAATCAAGTAATCTCGCTATAACATTTTTACCAGACTGTACTGAATTGAGACTAGAATACTCATGAACAGATTCCCCAGACAGTTGTCCTTAATGTTCGTACTTAATCCAAGATGTCGTGTTGTTTTAAAACTGCTGCCTAGATAACAGAAAAGAGAGAGGGAAAGGGAAAAAAGAAATGAACATAGGCTAGATATTTTTTTCTTTCCCATGATGATGCGAGACATTTAAACCATGAAAAATATTGTATTGATATTTTTTTTAATTATTCGACTGGTGTATTTATTAACGGTGTATCACTATCGCGATATTTTGTTATATATTGAAGTGTACCATACATATTAATATTTGATTTCTACAAATCAATTCAATATGGGCAACAGTTGTTCAGTTAAAGTTGTTGAGAAATGAATACTAATTCAGAAATCTAAATTTGTAATGGTTTATAAACCTATCGCTTATAGATAAAATTGGAATACACACATTTTATTTTATATCCTACTTTAGTTAGTAAAAAAGTATGTTTCGTGATTATAACCTACCATAACTTATAAAAGAGTTATTTTTAATCCCAATTTTATTTTTACAGCTGTAGGGTTGTAAAAATCTCTCTAAGCCCCATCAAATCTGTATCTCAAATCTCCCGACATGCCAACAATAAACACGGTTTGAGCAACCGCATAAAATGAACACATTCCCCCAAACCCTACTGTGTACCATTTCTTTGTTTATGTTTCGAATAAAAAAAGGGATGTACAGTAGTTTTATCTGCTACAATTTTTTATCGTATTTGTGTAAAAGCTTACCCTATGTAGTGACACATAATGGTTTTACTTGGATTGTTAAACACAACGGTGGTCACGCGTCCTAAGGCATCAGTCTCACATCAAACTTGATCGCTGGTGATTGGGTTTGGAGTTGAATCTCAGCCTGTGTGCTGAGGAAGGTTTTCCTTATCCCTATATTTTATATTTAGTCTTTAAATTTACCAAATACGACGGTAAATCATGATATAAAAATACATTTAATATTCTATAATACAGGTGAATTGCCCCAAGCTATAAGTCAAACTTAATAGGAAACACTTATCTGAAGATAGTAAAGTTATATCAACTTTCAAGTAGGTCTATTTCTATGTAAAGTCATGTGATTTGCAACCTTCACTTTATTTCGATATTATCAAACAAGTAATTATAAAAAGTAATTAATGTTGACAGCAAAAAAAAAGAGATTTTTTTTTACAGATTTTAAATCACTTTGTCTTACTACCTGTTAAGGTTGTACGCATTCATAATAATTACTTTAGTTGAATATGGATGAAGATTGAAGCGTTTTAAAGGGTAATCTATCCGCATTTGCGAGAGAGAAGAGTGGGAAACCATTTGGAATAAAACCACTGAGGTGGGTTTGTTTGTATTTTCTAAAATACCCTTTATATGAAAATTTGACTACTTGCACTTGTCACCATTCTATTTTATCAAATTCTTTTTGAATCATTAGTGTTTTTAATAATTGTTTTATAAGCTATGGTAGTCGACTAATGTGACATGTGGCGGGTGCTGAAATGAGTGTTTAGTCATTGATACATGCAAGAGCATAGAACTGCCATGACAGCCAATTGTTTAATTAGTTCTGCTTTTTATTTTCTTAGCGTCGCGTCTTACTACCTGTTTAGGTTATATGCATGTGTACTAATTACACTAATGAGTTAGGAATCATTAAGGTTGAATGTATAGTAAGTGTACTTGCATTTGCGTGGAGGAAGGTTGGTAAACTATTTAATAAAATAAATCTTCAGTCTACTCGACCGGGATTCAAATCCCGAGCGTCCTGTCATCGGCAGTTTAGTAATGGTGACTATGGATAGATGTGGGGCTGGAAATATGTTTCAGTGACATAAAATCAAGTTGTGAATCTAAGTGCGAGGACAGTCACTTAAGTATCGTGCACTATATATATATGTGTGTATATATATATATATGTAATATATGTATATATATGTATATATATATGTATATATATATGTATATTTGTATGTATGTATGTATGTATAATTTTAATGGTAGACTACTATAATGTGATTTTTAAAGTAAATCTTAAAACAAGAAATGGTCAATACATATTATATTATAGCTATTGTGTTAGTATTATTCATTGTTTGCTATTTTCACATTTTTTACTTTAATCAGTAATCTTATACAATTTATTTTAATAATTTATTTTAATAGGAAGAAAAATATCCTTCATGATAAACGACTAAAATCCAAAGTAATAATAATAATTAAAGTAATCTACCTTATTTCCTCCACCATTTATATACATGGTTAATAACCCTTGTGTTGAAAATATTACTAAAATATAGGCTGTATCAATGCCGTGTTTATAGTACAGTCTAGAGAGAAAACCACTCTATCAGTAAACTAATACAGGGCTGCGAGCGGCTGGAAAACTGGAGGAGCCGGAAAAACATAGAGAATTTTTCAAAATCTAGTAAAACTACCGGAATATTTTGTAATTTGGGACATTTAACTGTAATCTTACAATAGTAGTGGGAAATAAAGTAAAATAAAGAATTAAGTACGCTGATTAAAACATTTATTATTGCAAGGGTTGTGAAGCGACATAATATATATTTCCTCAAAAATCTTAAATTATATATATAAATTTGATGGAACATGAATTTGTATTGCTCTTTTCTTCACTCTAAGCTGCCTGTTAAAATGAGATTTCCTTCTGGGGAACCCGGAAAACACAGAAAATTAGGTAGTAATAAAATAGTAGACACCCTGCATTAAGGATAAAAATATTTTCGGGATACCACATCTGTATTTGAACACCAATATCCCTGTCATTGACAATCCAATCCAGTCTATTGCGAGAGTGATGTCTTGTTGTAGTTGATTTTAATCACGTGTATGAATCTTGTGTGCATGATCTCCCACTTAGCCACATCAAACGATCAGGAAGCAGCGTGAATCCTTGGTCCTTCTGTTACAGGAAATAAACGTTGTCGTAGTTAAAGCACTTGAATATTTTTCAAAGTACCTCCTAGTACTCACACCACGTGCACCCTAGTTTTATGGTCGACAGTGAAATACGAAAAAAAAAAAACAATAGCCATAGTGTAATCGAAGTACAGTCGATTCACAGTTATTTTACACTCTTTTCCTGACATTTGAACAGATATTAATATTCGTTCAGGCTAGTCTATATTTCAATTACACAAATGGATTATGGATGAGGAAGGTAGATTCCTAGAGTAAATGTACTCGAATCTACGTGGAAGGAGAGTGAGAAACAATTTATGGAAACCCACCCTCAGTAGAGCCGACTGTAATTAAAACCTCAATCTCCCAGCCACCGGCAATCCATTCAAACGTGGGAGTGACGTGATTTACCAGATGAACACCGATGCAGGTATTACACGAGGCGTCTATTTGAATAAATGGACAAATCAATTTAACACAATTTTACAGACGAGAAATAATGACAAGGGGGTTAAAAAAAACACTTTAAACTGTTTTTAAATTGTTTGTGTCGCTTTTAAGAGACGTCGAACTTTTTTTTTTTAATATTGCTCTAGCGATCATTATAAACATTACCTTTATGTAGTTAAGGTTTTATTTTGGGGATTTTCTATGTTTGAAAGAAACAATCGGAATTTGACTACTTTTGAAATTAATTTGAAGAAACAAACCAAATCCTACAAACAATAAATTGAAGATAGAGAAGGGAACAAGAATATTATTAAAGTAAATGATTATTTATAAAATATTCTCCATTACGTAATATTTATGAACTAATTTAGTGTATGAGTGTATTAAAATATTATGTAGACAAACATTAAATTCACATGAGACAAGCATTAATTTTAAATCCGCTATCACGTGATCATAACAAGTGATAGTCATTGGTGGTAATGGATGTGGCAGAGTTTGAAACTAAACTGCCATAGAACTGCCCACTTTTGAAACTAATATTGCTGAGCTAAATAAATAATCATACCAGATATATTTAAATAAAAGATGCCTTAGTATCTACACCATTTCAAGATGTTCTTGGATTTATTTGCCACGTGGGGGAAAAGAAAAAATATTCAATGATGGCTGCCACACGTACAATCACAACTACATCTGATGAAGGAAAGAAGAGTGTATCGAGATCGACTCACTACCCACTGCGCGTCTGAGAAGACTAGCGGCTATTCAAGGAACCATGTTTCCGCCTTTCCCTGCGAGAAGCAGTCCCTGGTTCACTTCTCTTCCCCTTCTCCTTCGTCCGTCTTTCTCCCTTTCTATAATCCTGAGTTTATCACCCTTTTTGCTTTGTTCCGTTCGTATCAGATTTGGAACTATATATAGGGCTGCTCTCAGGTTCACATTATACCCGTTCTACTACAACCCAGGTCGAATGAGGTACTTCTGCACCGTCACGCAACGAGGTAAACGACGACCATGAAGTATTGGCAGATCCACCACCACCTTGGTCAGGACGACTTACTTGGAGCACTTAAGTATCCTGGAAAAACGTCGTTAAGCCCTTATGACTTTGTCTATTTTTTTAACAAAACTAGACTATGTTTATTTAGACATTTTTTTTGTTCGGTTGAAGCCTTTTTTTGTTTGTTTAATTTTGTGTCGAATGGACAGATTACTTCATTTTAAGTCTTGTAGACTTCAAGATGGAAAAGTTTCAGTTAATTGGTTAAATATCGTGTCTTGCAATCTGAAGGACAAGTCCTTTTTGACTTAGAATGTCAGTCCTAGCTACTATTTTTCCCTGTGTCCTTATGATACAGTCTTTACATTATGAGCCTTTGGCTTAGAAAGTAGTAATGTGTTAATCATAGACTTGCTAACTTCCACAAGTTCCATTAATTTATTTTGAGCCAATGTTTCTCACGACGCCGTGCACGTCATGTGCATCTGTTTGATATTTGGATGCTACTACCAGGCTGTCTGTCTTGTTTTCCATGTCATAGTTGGGTTAATGGAAATCTATATTTTGAGTTGGTCAAATAGTCACGTTCACGTGCAGTATTAGCATTGGTGAGCAAACCATGGAACTGCACAAAAGTCATAGTGGGGTCCGCGCAAATAATACCTTTTTTCTTTCCCTGTTGTTTGGCTCCTATTTATTGTGTGTTGCTCTTAGTGCAATTGATATTAGAATTTTACGTACTATTGAATGCTCTGGCAGTACCGAGAGGGAAAGAGACCAGCCATAGTACTAGTTTTTTGACACCTGTTTATTAGCCATCGACCGCTGTATCAACAGATCCTTCTGTTGTTTATCATTATCCGAAATGTTTAAAGGATATTATTTTTAAACCCAATCAAGCAAACTGATCAAAATTCATATGTATACCTTGTTCAATACCTTTTGTTAATAACTGTTTAGTTGTTTTCTCCTTTAGAAAACTTCTACCTGTAGCCAGGCGCCTGCACAGCCCTTGTAGCTACAGTCTAATCTTCACATTTCACATACTCTTATTGTTTGCATCAAGCTTCAAACGTATAACCTGTAATATTATTGTAATTCTTAGTTTTTGTTACGTCTGTTTTATTTAATAAATCTATTTATTGTTACTAATTTATTTTGTTCAATTTAAATTTCACCTTATTTGTAACGTTATCAAATTACCCCCATAAGGGGTAATGCCTCATTCATTTTTATCATTGCTGTTACATTCAGGAAAATAAAGAATGTGTCGATTTCTTTTACATTCTCATTATCTGATATGTCACTACTCACTGATTATATTTATCATTTCCAAATTCACACTGAATGAACACTTAAAATGTTGATTGGGAGTCCATGCCAATATTTATGTTCGGTTCTTTAACATTCGTAGATATAGTGGTAGCGATGATCTTTCTCACTATTGGTTTTTTTTTATGTAGGAGGAAGTATGCTTGGGAGCCACCGTTACATCTAGACATTTCAAAAACAACGAGGGACATACTTCAGATTTTTATTTTATTTTATGGGCTTTTTTTCTGGGGTATAAGTTTTTCTTTTAAAAAAGAGTATTGATAAAAATTTGACTCCACAAAATGCTTAGAGTAAACGACACTATATACAGAGGGCACATATTTTTTCCTGTTAATTCTGGTCAACCATTGCTTGTACCTTACTGGAGATATTCCCAATTTGGGAAGTAATGGAATGGTAAATAGATTTTTTTTTTTTCTGCAATGAATAGCATCCAAAAACACAACACTGTCTAGTGCGCTTGTTTAGGAAAAACACTATGATAGCTGAAAAATTAAACAATAAAATAAACACCTTTTTGACAACAAAATAGTTTCTAGTGCTTTTGACAGTTAATTAAATCATCAGGATATTCGACTTACAAGTAAAATATAAGTAATATCACTAACAATATAAAACGTATTTAACAAATCCAGTCATGCAGTGGGCCTAGACCTATTATTATTACGATTAATATTACTATCATTAATTTTTTTGTAAGGCAGTATTTATTTTATTAGCAATTTTACTAAGATATACTTAGCGATAGTTATGTTTAATAATATTTAAAATAGATTATTTAACGGAAATAAACAAATAAAGCCCTCACAAATAACACAAATAGAGCAAGAGCAGTACACTATTGAACAACAAAACACTCAAGAAACTGGTTCATGCCTCATGTCAATTCAAACATCACTAGATTCTGACACTGCGCGACTACTGTGTATGGTTTATGACGTCACCAGTTACCAAGCCATTTGTAGTGTCTCAAAAACTATACATCTTACGTCAAAACAAAAAAAAATTAGTATACTTTATTTTTTAATTGTTTTTCTAACTAAATATAACTTATTTTTAGATCAAATTGCCCCTTTAAATTTGGTTAAAGAGTTTCAAAAGTGTTCACTTCTTTGTCATTGATTATAATAACTTTTAGACTTTTAAATTAGCTGGAGACATGATTGAGATTGTGGGAGAGTATTCAAACCTTACTTAAGTCTCAAATAAGATTTCTTGGGGACTATTTAAGATACATATCTGAACATGTCAATAAAATTAAGAAAACTAATTATAAAATGACATTTCTTCAGTTCGGTTTTACTTATATTACTGAAGCCAATCGTTACTCTAATGGTTTCGATCACAACACCCCTGTCGTTCTAATGTAACTTTATTGGCAGTTCACACCAGAATTCCACAGGGCGATTAGTAATTGTATAGAATAAGGTGGTGCAGTTGAATCTACACTGAAAAATAAATAAAAAAAATCTCATAGCAACTTATTACCAGGACCACTTTTTTTAAATCTAAATATGGCAACATTGCTGGGTAGCACTGCGTATGCGTTATTCGGCGTGCCGTAGACATGGAACGTCACACGCAGTTAGTAACTGTGATTGAAAGTGGCCTGTAAGATGGGGGACAGATATACATACGAGGAAATGAGACCCATATGATTCTGATTTACAGTTAGGGACAACATAATTCCTTTACCGCTGCTCGTACGTATGTTGCACATTTTCTTGTCTGACGTCACTCAAATCCAAGAACATTTATGGCGGTGAATCGTTTGTTTGAGGGAAATTGGTTGTTTTAGACCAGTAATGATCAATGCTGGTTGGCCATGACGTCGCAGTACCGTTGCAATCAAAAAGACAACCATACATTCTGTGGAACGCTCACCGGATTTAAATGCACGGTAATTAGCTGCCTGCCATCACCTTCCAAAGACGTCCGTAAAGTACATGACTAATTACTGTACCCCTTCCATTTGCAACCTGTGTAGAAATTGAATTCAGCTCTCGATTTCAAACACCGTAGTACATTCTGTGAATGGCTACTGCACCACGCCACAACAGATCCACAATTATTCCTCAGTAGATTACTGTCGATGAGGCAATATTTACCTTAAATGGCAGTGTAAATCTCCACAACAAGAACATGTGGGCCGACACAAATCCAAATGCCATCCTAGAGTTCAAATCACAATATCAATTTTCCATCAACGTTTGGGCAGGAGTTGGACCGTATGAAATGTAAGCATGACCACGAAGTGAAAACTACTTACAATTTTTGAAGATCGTTCTCTTCCACCTAATGAAGGACGTTTCGCTGGCAACTTGACTGAACATGTAAGTGCTTCAGGATGGAACCCGCACATTACGACCGTGCAGTGAGACACCATTTGGAGGACAGTATGGTAGTTTCTGTTTGACATGTCTCTGTCGGTATTTCGATAAAGAAGCGGTCCCGGTGTAAGAGGAAAACATTAGTCCAGGATGTTATTGGTATTAATGCAAGAAGGACTCTAGTACAGCATCGGCACGCACTCAAAAGAACGGCATCTCTTTGACATCCAACAGTGATCTAATAAGCTCAATGTTGACTAGGAAATTCGTTTTCAAAGATATTAGTGCTACTTCATTCAAACTATAACACTTTAGTTATTTACTAAAGCCTTCACCGCACTAACAACAGTATTATTTTAATACCATACTAGAAAGAAAATTAATTACCACATTATTATGTCAGAAGCCTTTGAATATTTAGATGGGCTGTATTCAATACTGGTTTGAGCAGTGGCATACCTGAATATTTGAAACCAAACCTAACCTAACCTAATCTAACCTAACCTAACCTAGCTTAATATATACAATCAAATTAATAAACGTCCGAAGAGATAAACTAAAAAATTAGTTTGATTGGTTCTGAGGTCTGATTTTTGTCCACACACACACAACTAGAATTCCTAAGGGCGGTATTAACAAAGAAATACTAACTAAACATTCCTAGCATAAAAATTACCTAAGAACTACATAGCGACGTTGACAAAGAGATTAAAAAAAACAAAAAAGGCAGCATTGACAAAGCACCACTAACTGAAAATTGCCTATTCTAATAAGTTCTGCCATACTGGAAATATGATGTTGTGAGCCTTTTAGTTCTTTTTCATTTTCTTTTTATCATTCATACAACGAAATAAGAAATTTGATTCATTTACAAAGCCTAGACCTGGAGAATTATGTCCTAGAAACTATAACAACTTGAAACTAGTTTACATTATATATTTTAAAAAACAATACATATCTTAGCATAATTTGTTTTTGAAAATCAATACTGTCCATATATAGAATTTAAATTCAGAATTCTTTCGAAATAATATTTCGAAAAATACTAGAACTATTAACATAAAAATAATTCACAGGTTAATTATAACAATGAGTTATTTATTATTAGATTGTACATGCTATAAATATAACACATTTATGTTTATCCTGCTATGCATACTTAAAGTTTTCAATATTTTTTTTATCAAAGCTGGTACTCTTGTAATATTCATCATAGTAAAAGTATTTTCACAATATAGCTAAAAGCATCCTTCATATACGATAATTTGAAACGTTCAGAGAGCTTTACATGCATAATTAGTTCTAGCTATTAAGCGAGTTAGTGCAATATATTGATTTATTTCTACATGGTCAGGTTTGTATTGAATAATTAAGGGCTTATATGAAAAAGGATTTGATTTATATTAACAAATAATATAAATCTATAATGAATATACTGCCTCGAGAAACATAAAATTGACTATATTAAATATGTTACATCAACATAAGGTCACATGTTATTTATAAGTATCAATAAAATATAATTTTAAAGGTGCGCAAACATTTACAACATGTTTAGTCAAAACAGGAAAACCACAATCATTTTATCATCTGGTACTAATTTGAACTTTCCCTTTGACATAATTCATTGCATATTTTTGAATAGGTTGTAACAAATTAAAGTAAACTAGATACATAAAATGTATACATTCTAGAATAGAAAATTTAGTTGTTTAATTTGTTGGAGAGGTAGAGTGCGGGATCACTGGACAACTTCGGGAAGGTCATTGATGTGACCAACTTCGGAAAAAGGGCCAAAGGGCTATATTTGATAAAATGGTTCAGGTTCCGAGCTCCTAAACAATTACTCTGGTGACTAACTCTTCGGAAATTGTTCGTAAAGTCAACTTTGGGAAACGACTCAGGTGATTATTTTTTTGAGAAAATTATTAATATGGCCAGTTGTAGGAAAGTTTTTCTGGCGATTAACTCAATATAAATGGTTAGGGTGGACAATCCGATAGAATTGCTGAAGAAACCAAAACCAGAAAAATGATTCAGGTGGCCACATTCGTGAAAATTGTTAAAGTGTTCAACCTCGGTTAAACGATTCGTTTGGAAAACTCCATCAACATGATGCAGGGCCTATTTTTTGTTGTATATTTTTTTTATGAAAAGAAAGAGCTTGTGGAGGGGGGTATAGGGAGAGGGAGAAATTACGCCAACCTCAATAACACACTTCTGGGTTGTGGATCAATAACGGGATCCATTCATTCCAACACTTTCGAGAAGTTGCACACATGAATGATAGGAGGTCTAAAAAATGAAGGAGGAAAAAGGGGTTTCTAGAACCACAAATGATGTTGGAAAGGAAGGGGTAAAAAAAAATCCGTTAAAAAATGGGAAACATGATAAAGTGTAAGAACACCCTATCAAACTAAACGAGTTTCTAGATGGAGCTATGGTGAATGTATACTATAGAATCTAGATAGACTGTTATATGAACTGGTTTAGAATCTCCGTTCCACTACTGCGAAGCTTGCAAATGTCCTATCTAATATTTTACACGGTGAAAAAAAAAACTTGTCTTATCATTTCTTCTTTTAGAAGAATAAATAATATATATTACTCTTCTACGTTCATATTCTGTGCATCGTACAGTAGGAATTCTTATCTCTAGAACGGCCAAGTCGCGTTGTAAAATTGTAGAATGTCATAAAAGGTGTAGAAATGGGTTTTTACAAGTATATTTATTTTATGGATTTACTATGCGTGGGATTTATTTTATTGGCCTTAAATCCACCTGCTTTAAAATACAGTTTTATATAGTAATGATGGGTACGTGTCCATACAATCCTTAACCAGACACCCAATCTCCTTCAAATCCCTTTTCACACTAACCAATCACTGACGACTTTAAAGGTACTATATAACTTAAAATTAATCATATACAATGTAAAATAACTCGGAACTAGCTTTAATCTATCAATAATCTTTAAAATAGGCCTAGCTGTTTTTAGACTTTTTTTTAATTTTCAGTCGTATATAGCCTATATTTTTTGAATAAAAGAAACTATAAATTAATGGTGGCTATAGTCGACAAACAGGAAAAACCTGGAAAAGGCAAGATTTTTTTTTATTTCAGGGAAAACGGAAATGTCAGGGTATTTAATTTTTTTTAAATAAGAAAAAGTCAGGGAATTGAAATACTTTACTAATTTTTCGCCCAAACATTTACACAATAGTGATAAATTTGGTTTCTTGATTTTAACTAAATGAATTGCATATATGTTACGAATAATACCTAAAAATATAAATACTGAAAAATATAATTTATAAAATGTTTATTTTTAGAAACCGTTTGGATAGTTCTCGAAAATATACAGACAGTAATAACTGTAATAAACGAAACATTATCAAATAACAAGTTTTTTTAAAAGGGTTAAACGGGGAATTTTATAATAAAAGTTATATAGCCACCCTGAAATTACTTTATAAAACACTTTTAATGACTCATAAATTATCGGTTGCATTTTGATTAATATTTTTAATAAAGCGGATGGAATGAAACATTGTTTTATTAATTTCACTATAAGCCATAAATAGGGATTTTTTTTTTCTTTTTAACGCAAAGCCTATCTGTATTTTCCCCCAAAAGGTTATTTATCGATTTGACTAATTTTTACTACAATCGGAAGCAAAAACATTATTTTAAAATAATGAAAAAAGCATACCAAAATAATGTGTACTTTCATATATAAAACATTAAAGAGCCTATACTTTTCAGCTAATTCCCTTGTTGAATTTTAAATTCTCCCTTTATTAGATTTTCAGGAATAAAGTATTTTTTACAATCTCAATCCCATAGATGTTGTTTTTAAAATATATAAAATTATATTTTTAGCACCTCGTACCAGCGTCTTACTACTTGTGCAGGCAATACGCATATGCACAAATTACGATATTGAGTATGAGGAAGGTTAAATTTAGAGAAAGTGTACCTACATTTGGGATGAGGTAAAGTGGACATTTTTTTTAAACAACCCTCAGTACACCCAACTTGGATTTGAACCCCGATCTCCCTGTCATTGGCAGTCTAGTTCAACACGAGAGTGACGCCTTAGACCAAGCGTCCACCGAAGCGGGTCCAAATAAAATAATTAATTATTTATTAAGACCATTTATACATACATACATATATTTATATATATGTATGTATAAATATATATACATACCTAATCACACCATTCCCTTACGGGTTGGACAAGAAATTATGCAAATATTTCAAAAAACAACACCATACTTTATCCATTCTAACTTTCTTCACTTTTCCCTATCCTTTCATACTCGCTTCGGCTTCAACAACATCCATACACCGAGTAATACGTGCTATTTTATTCTTCAAACTCTTAATGTTTTATTTTTCCCACATTCATCTAAAACAGTTATCAACGTCATATATGGCCTACCCCATCCTCTTAATTCACACACACTACCTTCTATATATTTGGTTCATCACTCGATCCACACTCATCCTCTCAACATGTCCAAACCAACGTAATGTTTCACAATGACCTATCAGATTCCCCTTCAAACTGCACTCTTTCAGCACCCATTCATTAGTGACTCTGGTCTCCTAAATTTAAAATTACTACAAGAAACTGAAATAATAACCTCGTATGACCAAAGATATGATGATGGACAGCTGATGTTAAAACTGAAGGGCCCATCTGTTGACAAGCTGGTGAGAAACAATGTATTGTTTTGTAAATATAGTAATATTATATTCTTAAAAAATACACCTGTGAGAATGAATCCCTTAGTAAATTATTGGCATATTGAGCCAAAAGTCTTGAATTCCATCCCCTCTTTTAAGGCATCACACTTTTAAAACAAACTATATATATATATAATATAATATATATTATTATATTATGATATATTTTATATATATATATATAATATATATGTGAACAAAACAATTCTTATATCAAGTTAATACTTAGATATAATGTGTTATTTTAGTGAATTATTCTGATCAAAATGCTCATGACTACGGTCCGAAATTAGATTAAACACTTTACAGACAGTTTCAGCCCTAACATGCCGTTTTAAACATTTATTGACAGAATGAAATATTATTTAAACTAAGACAGTAAAATGTGCTATACATAAAATTGTTTGAAATAATACTTTTATATTATATACAAGTAACTTAAAAATAAGATATTATAAAATGCAAAACAAAACGGTTAAATTTAAAGAAAATCACTAGAATCATGTTTCATAAGAAATTATTTGATCTGTTTAATATTTTCTAATATATGGCTGGGATGATATATTTCATCGTTATATTAATGAATATAATTGATTAAGCACACTTTGAAGTTTAAAATAAATGCAAAACACTCCAAAACTATTGAATTTTATTTCTAACGGCAATTAAAATTTATTGACTATTTACTGTTTGAAGTAGTTTACCAAATGTTGTTAATCAATTACCTCTACTTTTGGTTTTTACTTTAGTTCAATATAGCTATATCAAATAGTAAGTCGTTAGAACCACTCTAATTGGTAGTTATACTAAAATATGACGCCAACGTACAGTTAGTTATTCATGAAGAAGCAAATATACCCATTGGCATGTAACATAACTAACACTTGGCACCGCGTCTTACTAACCGTTAGGGTTATTGGCTCCACCTTATCGACATTTCAATATAAAATTGCTAGCAAATAGAAGACCGGAAAATCTTGGAAATGTCAGGGGGGACTCGTTGTGACAGGTCATGTCAGGGAGAAGTTAGAGGAATTATAAAACCTCACTGACATTTTTAAACACTGATAGAAGAATTTTCGAAATTGTAAGTATTTATTATTATTATTATTATTATTATTATTATTATTATTATTATTTAGCACCGCGTCTTACTACCCATTCGGGTTATACGCTTTAAGTACTAATTACGCTAATGGATTAGGAATTGGAAGGTTGAATTAGAGGAAGAGAACCCGCATTTGCTTGGAGATAGAGTTGAAAACCATTTAGGAAAAACCACCCCCAGTTCACCCGACCGAGATTCGAACCTCGATCTCCCCGTCCTCAGCAGTCGAGCTCAACACGACAAGCGTGTTAGCCAACTACGCCATCGAGGCGGGTGAAATTGTAAGTAGAAGACCAGCTTAAATGATTACAGATATCATCTGTATCGTGTTTAATTCTGTCAATGTGTAATCTATGTGATTTTTAAATAGCTATAAAAGTTATTCTAGCTTCAGGCCTCACCGGTGAGCGCACGACCATAGATGTCATTCTCACATGATATGTCTAGTATGGTATTGACAGAGAGTTTGGGTCTTGAATCTCAACCAAGTATACCGATTTTTTTTTTAACTGAATTGTTTCCCAACGTTTCCTAAACGCAAATTCTGTTACATTTATGATAAACTTTACTTTCCCAGTCCTTATCCGATTAGTTTTAATATACGGATAGCTTGGGCAGGTAGTAAGACATAGGAGTGTCGATAAAAAAATAATTACTCAGATGAAGTCACCAGCACTTGCAATATATGATCGGTTGGCATTGATGGAGGAGTTGGTTCTCGAGACCCAGCTGGGTACACTCAGGGTGGGTTTTAAAATATATTAATTTAATAGTTTTTTTTTATCTACGATGACGCAGATGTATTTCTTATAATCTAATCTCAAGCCGGACCATTAGATTACCAAGTTGCTTACAAACTTTTTTAACGTACAAATATACATAATAGCAGTTAATACCTTGTAATGCCTGTATCATTGGCCGCGTGATATAGGGCCTAGCCTATCTCTATCGATAGATTGTATTTGTATTATCAGTGATGAAAAGGTCGGGGATTAAACCCCATTCGAGTGTATCGGTCTTTCCTAAGAGTTTCCCACTATCCTCCACGTAAATGCAGCTAAATTTCCTATATATGTTATCGTTTTCATTCATACCACATTTGTGTGATTAAATTCTGATAGTCTGGAAGATTACGCAAAATACGCCAAAAAAAATTGCTTGTACTATAGAGTATGAAAAGATAGGTAAAGCCCGTATCACACGACACTAGCTGTACTTGAACTCCAGTGTGCTAGCTAGCACGTCATCATCTAGCGTCGTGTGAATCAGAAAAAGTATACTGGTTCTGCCACTTGGTACTGGCTACCATACTAGTTGTGAGGATAGAACACGCGCTATTTTCGGACTAGTTTCGACACTAGTCGGTGTAATTCAACCAATCAATGCGCGCCGAGACTGTTGTTTAGAGAAATTGTATAAATGACGCCAACATGGTAATCTAATGTGATTTTGTTGTTGGCAGAAAATTATTATAAACATCCTTGTTTATATAATACCAAATTGCCACAATATGACAATATATTTAATATATTTGAACTTAATTTAAAACATGTCATCTAAATACGACAAAATATGTTCCAGACCCAATTTTAATTTAAATAAACTTGATAGCATGCCAACCTTAGGTGGTTTTATATTTAGAATATAAAGTGTGCGTAGGCCTAAAAAAAGAACATTTGTGTATCAAGGATACTGTACTCGAACACCCATGGGCTTAGGGGCCTCTGACCACATTGAAAATAAATGAATACAAATTTAGGGAGATACTAAACGTTTGTGTCACCCCAATATATATTACCTAACCTCCGAATGTATCATATTTAGCATCCTGCGACCAATATTTCGTCTTTCCAGCCAGTCCCGTGTCCATATTCTTTTTCCTACGCTCCCTCTCATAATTTTCAATATCTTTATTAGTAATTAATGCAGCTGCTGCACCCAAAATTAATCTCTGACGTTCCATAAATATTTGCACTAGAACCTAGTACCAAACTAGCAGCGTGTGAATTTCTAGTCCCGTTTCCATTGTACTAGCTAGTATACAGATATCTAGGCCCTAGCTAGCACACTTGATTTCTAGTACAAGCAAGTGTCGTGTGATAGTAGCTTAACTTATTAAATATGTAATATCATAGTGTTACGTAGAGATTTCAAATCAAAGAAAATATATAAATCACGATGCATGATCAACTATTGTATTAATAACACATTTACTACTCATAATCCTAATAAAGTTAAGAAGAAAAATTTGCCAACTCTTGCTCCAATGTCGATGTTCCTCTCTTGGGAGTGCAAAGGTGATTTCATGATTTGGTAGTAGGAGATAAGGGCGGCCAATCAGTGACAGAAACTTCCTACTTGAACTCTTATACCAAGAGTTGGTTTATTGGGTAAAAATAATTCCACTCGACAACTGACAGAACATAATAATACGCACTAATGAAATATCCCATGATTTTCTCCCAATTTATGAGCCCTTATATATAGCTGCGCACTTTCTTTGCAATTTCATTAAAATAAGTCTTAAATAAATTGGTCGTATATCATCGGGGGAAAAACAAAATTTGACAGTTAATGTACCTGTGGAATTTCAAAATTCAAGCTTTGCTTGCGTTTCCAAGAAAATCTCTAAATTAACAACAAAAATTACAAGAGTTTTTACGAAATTAGATATAGATAGTGGTTATTTTCTACAAAGGCTGTGCTAAAATGTATTTGAAAAAATTGTATTTGGATACATTTTATAGAATAAGGTTTCGCTTAATTCTCTATTTAGTCGTTTTCACATCAAATACTATCAATTTCTATAGATTTTTAGCTTTCTGTGTTTAATTTTAAGCAAAACTTTCTTTTTCCTTTCACGCCACGACGAGTGTTTAAAATGACCCTTCTTCCATCTATCTATCTCTTGCACCAAACCACACAAGTAAGAATTAAGTTATTATCAAAGATCAACATTTCATTTGTCGATATACAATCATACACAACTCAGGATTTCTATAGTGTTAGCGTTTAAACACAGTTTAAAATAATCGTTTCACAGATGAATTAATAAGCATTCACATAAAAGATCAAGATATGATTTAAAAATAAATGGAAGCCTTTATTTCCAGACTTAAACCTGGAGATGGGTTTAATTTTTTGGACTGCTCTATTTTTTCTTTTTCTTTTTTTACTGCGTCGGTTCACTGACATGCTTTAAAAACTAGCGTGTTTTTTTATAATAGAGCGAAGCACGATACTTGTTGCGCCTGCTGATAAATATCAGGAACGTTTGCCAATTTTCTCGACGGGCAGTGAACAATTCTAAAGTGTCCCACTCTTATTTTTTAAGTGATCTTCTTTGGACCTGCTGCGTGACTAACGTACTGCGAATGTTTTCTGGACTGAAATATTAGCTTCATGAATACGTTTCCCATTTATTCCCTTATATAAAGATTGTATGTCTTTTAATGACTAACACCCGCTTCAGTGGTCGAATTGTTTAAGGCGTCACTTCCATGTAACATTAGCCTGCTGAAAAAGGGTATATCGGAGTTAGAATCCTCGTTGGGTCTAACGAGAGGTTTTTTCTAAACTGTTATTTCCCTTTACCTCTAGGCAAATGTGTGTACATTTCTCTGAATGCAACCTTTCTCATACTAAACACATTGTTGTCATTAGTATACTACATATGCATATAGCCATAATGGATAGTAAGGCTACGGCACAAAAAAAAAACAGTTCTTGGATATTTTTTATTGTAATCCTGGATTTAACGAACTTTTTTTTTTAACTTAACATATTATAGTCAAATGCCACTACTTTCATTGCTAGTATTAAATAACTGGTTGGATTATATTGTGTATAAAATTAAACTGGATGTATCTAGATAAGCACTATTTAATTTGTTTTATATAAAAATAGCAAATACACTTTACACAGCTTGTGTTACCTTCCATCGCATCATAAATTAATATCCCTAGTATTAATGACGCCCCAGTGACTGCGCTTGTTGATTTGTTCGGTTGTTTGTTTCAGTGCGTGCCTCTACCGGGACTAGGCTTCAGGCGCGGCAGCTACAAGTGTGTGTGTCAGAGGGGTTTCTATTTCCCGAACGTGAAGGTAGCTCATCGCTATTATAACGGCTCTGTCATCGAGGAGGAATACGAGAAATTAATGATGGTGAGTTGACGTGGGATGAACGTAATATCTTAATTAAATATACAGATATATTCACATACAAACACATTCAAACAGTCAAAAGGGTGGAAAGTGGGATAAATTCTCGGAAAACCCATTATCAACCGAACCCTCCTCACATGTCACACGCAAATATATGGCAACCTCTTTTTCTGTTGTTCAAATTAAACGGAACCTAAAACTTATGAAGCTATTGTATATATATATATATATATATATATATATATATATATATATATATATATATATATATATATAGTCAACAAACCGATGGTTGGTTTAATGTGGTTTCTATTCATCTGAAACCCGCCTCGGTGGCGTAGTTGGCTAACGCGCTTCGCGCTTGTCATGTTGAGCTCGACTGCTGAGGACGGGGAGATCGAGATTCGAATCTCGGTCGGGTGAACTGGGGGTGATTTTTCCTACATGGTTTTACACTCTCTCTCCACGCAAATGCGGGTTCACTTCCTTTAATTCAACCTTTCCAATTCCTAATCCATTAGCGCAATTAGTAATTAAGCGTATAACCCGAGCGGGTAGTAAGATTCGGTGCTAAATAATAATAATATAATAATAATAATAATAAAATATTCATCTGAAGCTGGGCATACACTCAGCCCTTCAGCTGGTTGGTGTTGCCTGAACTACCTGGATAGAAATAACCACGAGTAATAGGGGAGTTCAGAAAGTGTGGATCCCCGTTGCCTATCACACCGAATTTATGTGAGGGAACACGAAAGACCCTACCACTTTTTCATTGAAAGGTATTTTCACATACCTTCCAGGGTTATTTTAAATGCCACAGTTAAAATGGGACAGACGGCTTTACCTCCTCTCCGAAGAAAGTTGTGCTAGGTATTTTTATTATTCAAGAAAAATCGTCGACCTGACCTACGTTTGAACCCACGAACATCAGACAGCTCCTGAGACGAGAACTTTACCCCAAGACTACCGAGGTCAACACAAACAATATATATATATATACACACACAAATATAGGCTATGCATTGCCTATCTATATATAATATTATTATATATTATAGAGAGAGAGAGAGAGAGGCTATGCATTGCCTATAATTTTTGTGGTATATATATAAGGTTCAACAACCACACTTGGAATATATTCGCGTTAAGTGACATTTGAGACGGGGTCATTGATCATTGGTTTCCGATCAAATGTATTACAGTAAGTGATAAACATTAGTAGGTAACGGTAACTAATCTTGTCCACCCATGTCAAATATATCTGATTCATTTAAGGTACATTTCTATTGTATTTATTTTTTATTTTATTTAAATCATAACTTCCCTTTTCTGCAGATTTTCCTCGTGTTGTACTGAGAGCTAACAATAATCAGAGGTGGTCTCAGTCCCACCCAGCTCTTGTTGATTCTTACTTACTATAGTCTATGGCACTCATTTCATTGCAGCATCTACAAAAATACGCCACCTTATCCCTATCTTGAGCTAGCTATATCCAGTCTACTTGATTACACCCTATCTCTTTCAGGTACAGTTTAATGTTATCCTCCCAGCTGCGTCTAGGTCTTTCCAATGGTGTATTCCTATTACAAAATAGTTAAAGTTGAAAACTGGCAATAAAAAACTATCTTTTAACAAATTCCCTCTTTTCTTCGGTGTTGGACGTCAAGAAAGCAGGACTAAACTTGATTATTTTAAGGTCATCCGATTGTCAATAAAAAGATCGAACTATCAAATATCTGGGTGGTGATTAAAGCAACCGAGTTTCAACAAATCCAAAACTAATCCTTTCCTAGTCTTCAAAGCTACGATTTTCTTAAATATTCTAACTATGGTAGCATAAGCCTAACCTAAGCTTTCTTGGAAGCAGCTTTAATCTATACAATTACCGGGGCTTCCCCTTAAGAAAGTATAGTGACACCCAAGGCCTATAAATTAGCATATAGGAAAATATTTAAAAATAATCCCAAAAAAATATATATACATATATGTATTTGCTAAGAGCATAAATATTTTTATAGTGATTTTACTTTTTAAAGAG
This sequence comes from Timema cristinae, assembly GCA_039000515.1. Taxonomy (NCBI): domain Eukaryota; kingdom Metazoa; phylum Arthropoda; class Insecta; order Phasmatodea; family Timematidae; genus Timema; species Timema cristinae. Next base: position 109,456,479 of record JBCFYV010011172.1, read on the forward strand.
TCGTAAACTTAGCTTAAAATATTGATTGAGCTATGTAAAAGCTCAAGTACAAGACTATCATGGGTAGCACAACTGTAATAACATCAGCGCGCTCAGCCAGAGGCTCCCACTATCAATTTATGTTTCTAGATGCAAATTTTAAATATTTCTTGGATTAATTTTAAGTTTTGACTATTATAATATTTATTTCTACTCTTTAGTGACAGAATACAGATATGTATCGACATACCTTACATTGTGTTACGTGGGGTGTGAGGGGGTTGAAGTGTAAATAAATGTACCATCATTCGCCTGCATTAAGGAGAAGAAAACTATGTTGATCTTTGAATTAATTGGCTATCTTAGTAAAATTATATTTTTTGGGGACTTTTAACAATATTTTATCTGCCATACAAAAAACTTTAAATGATTTACTGGGGATTTATATTTAAAATCTTAAAACTAATATACATTAAAATGGTTTGTACATCAATAATATTAAAATATTGTAAAAAGTACCGACCAATTTTTAGATCGATTAATTTTTAACGTATTTTTCCAACCACAAAAATGCTTTAAAACAACCTTAATCAGCATCTTAAATTAGACTGTGTTCTCTTATAATATTTTTTAATTATCAAGTTAAGCCCACTCCAGTGGTCAAATAGTCTAAGGTGCTACTCTCACATTAGGCTAGACTGCTGATGACAAGGAGATTGAGGTTCGAATCTCGGTCGGGTGGACTGAGTGGTTTTCCCCCAATGGGTTTCCATTCTCCCTCCAAACAAATGCAGGTCCACTTCCTCTAATTATTGCCTTTCATCTCTAATACACTATTAGTACATAAGCGTATAAACCGAACGGGCAGTAAAATGATGTGATACATTTTTTTAAATAAAGATTAATTTCAGCAATAACTATTATTGTCTTAATATATAGAGTTAATGTGTACATTTGTATGTATTAAATGCACCAGCATCAGCTGGAAAAAGCATAAGGAGACTATAGTGAAAACTCACTCTTAAACAAATACACCTCATGCAACTGGCCGAGATTTGAACTCGAACTTACTGCCACGGACAATTCAGTATATTACTAGATTGACGTCTTATCCCACGATGCACAGATGTGGATCATTTCTATAATCATTAAGTGTACATTGGAATTAAGGTGTGATAAGGGACTAATATAATTTGTACACAAATTATCCATTAGAATTGAAAATTAAATATAAAGTAGTGAATAATCGGATTGATTAAGTTTTATGGATAAGCCACATAGCCTATTAACTGTACTTGAAAGTTTATTTACCATATTTGATCTAATAGTAACCCCAGCAACTATTTTAATATTATTATTTAGCACCACGTTATACTACCCGTTCGGTTTATACGCTTAAGTACTAATTACGCTAATGGATTAGAAATTGGGAAGGTTGAATTTAGAAGAAGTGTGAATGCGCATTTGCGTGGAGGGAGAGTGGAAAACCATTTAGGAAAAAAAAACCTTCGGTTCACCCGACCAAGATTCAAACTTCGATCTCCCCGTCCTCGGCAGTCGAGATCAACACTACTAGCGCGTTAGCTCTCCACGCCACTGAGGTGGGTTGGCTACTATTAACCATTTTACGTTACACTACAGCTACAATTGGAACCCCGGGATATTTTGGGACAAAAAATTAGGGATCATGTTTCTAGCTCTCCCACGAAGTCAAAGTATGGGAAATATTTAGAAAGCTCAACACCCGAATTTGAAGTCAAGAGAATTTAATGACCAAAAGGAGAGGATACTAGGAAACTGCGTAGTGCGAGTTTCATGAACAATTTCTCTCAACCCAGCTTCGGTGGCCGCGTAGTATAAGGCGTCACTCTCGCAATAGACTAAACTTCTGATGATGGGGATATTGAGGTTTGATTCCCGAACTGGTGTATTGAAGGTATGTTTACCTAAATTGTATTCCATTCTCCCTTCACGCAAATGTGTATACACGTTATCTCAATTCAACCTTCCTCGTAACAAATGCATTAGCGTAGTTAGCACATAGACGTGTAACCTTAACAGGTAGTAGGACGCCATTATAGAAAAAAATCTCTGAATGTCCGTGTCTCGGCTACGATTAGGACAAACACAATATTTAAATAGACCTATATATCTTATTTAAATTAAATGTGACCTGAACATATATCTAAAACTATCATCAACTAAATGACCTATCCTAACACTTTCTAATTTGTGCACTGTTTCCTATTACACGTTAGTGCAGTCCGCGCCAAGCGCTGATTAACATCAAAGACACTTCTCGCAATCCCCTGTAAATTTTTAAAAAAGAATAAAAGAGAGCTCGTATAAAATCAGCAGTGGCTTCGATTAAGAGCGTGTATCACATGCCAATCAACTATGTGATACAGTCGGTTCAAAATTGTGATTTAACATTAATGGAGATAAAGAGTTAATAGATGTTCCTGAAACAGAACATTGTTGAAATATTAAATTATGTTTGAATAGAAACTACATTGAAGAGGCAGTTTTTTGACCATTTTAGAATGGCTTTACAGATAAGCAATATGAACAAAATTGTATTCTGTCTTAATAAGGATATACTGTAGTTATTAACCAGAAACTTTGCAAATCCCCTATTTCGAGTAATCATTCAAATACGAATGAACTGCACACATTTATATCATAACGTAGGTATTTATCCTTACTACCTCTCTGGCCCCCTCGCCACAGCCCTCGGGCGTGACGTGTTGTTATTGTAAACATCGTGAACATATAGTCCGTATTTGTGTATGAAGGGTGATATCTGAGTATGAAAAAAACTATAGACCATTTTCTGTAGGAAGTGATAGTACGTGTTCCCCCGAATCGATTTTCAATAATGGATAATTGGTGATTCATTATCGATTATCGAGAGTGAATAAAACACGGATATTTTTTAGGAAGGGCAAAAAAAACTATACTTTATAGTAGCTTAACTGAATCGCACCTTTTGATTATTGATGTGTGCTGGGGGATGGACAAGCGAGATTTGAACACAGACCTCCTGTATTTTCAAAAAGTTCCTTCATACGAAAACCGTTGACCACCTTATAACCTTGAACAAGTTTTTTCAATAATGGATAATCGAATTTTGAGAATTGAGAATTGGTGATGGATGATCGAGAGGGTTTAAAACACGGATATTACAAAAATATATATTTATTCGACGTAACTAAAAAAAAACCGGTCTATAGACCTCCAGCCCTTCCACCTACAGCGCCGGACGCCTTAGACCACGCGACCATCAGCCAAATTGAACAACGCAGAGAGTGAGGCACGAACCCTATATCTTGCGAGGGGCTAGCACACGTCCTTCCGAGTACAATGGTTTTGCAGATGTTCCCGCATTTGCGAAGTGGGGTTCGAACATCGCTTGGGTGAACCGGGGTGTTTTTTTTCTAGGCCTTCTGGTGGTAGCGTCTAATAAAACAGATATTATAAAATATATATTTATTCGACGTAACTAAAAAAAAATCCGTTCATATAGAAAACGGTCTATATTTTTAAAAAGTTCCTTCATATCAAAACCGGTCTATAGCCCCTCGGAGAGCATTGCAAAAGCCTTTCCAGACAAGGAGAAACTCAAAACCTTGACTCTAGCTGTCACAAACAACCGGGTAGGGAGGGGATATATAAGGGGGACACCATTTGATCGTCTATTTAAAACCGGGATCAAGATGGACAAGTTAAAGCAGCTGGTAAATATTGTTGACGCCGTGCCGACCGTAAAATTGAGCGATCTAATTGTCGATCAAAAGTACTCGGTGGATAAATTAAAAGTGGTCGATACAAAGTTCGGGAGACGCGTAATAGCCT
>JBCFYV010011172.1:109460412-109472536 GCA_039000515.1 Timema cristinae
GGTATGTGAAAATACCTTTCCTGGTAAAATTGGTAGGACATTTCACACTCACTCATAGAAATTCTCGTGTACTGATATAATCAGTCAATTCAGAAAGGGCGCATTAAATACTTTAAATAAATAAATAAAAATAAAACTTTTAAAACATTCATAAGAGTTCTTTCCTCTCTGAATAAAAATCTAGTTTGGAATAATTTCCGCTTGACTTATTTTACTAACACCAGTACCTGGTTCAGTTATATGCAAATGTAGTAACTAGGCCAATGAGTTTGGGAAAAGAAGGTTGAATTTTAGAAGAAGTGAACCCACATTTACGTGTAAGGAAAGATGTAAAAAAAAACATTTGTTGGTAAACCACCCTCAGTACACCCGACTGTGATCCGAACCCCAACTTCCCTGTCTTAGGCAGTCTAGTCTAACACGAGAGTGAGGCCTTAAGATCATGCAGCCACCAAAGCGTCCCTTTTTAAATGCGAAGGGAAGTAAAAACCTAAAGTAAAATATAAGGTGTGTTTATTGTCCTCACATGACACTACTCTAGTTAAAGAGAAGGTTTATAAAATAAACCCACACACTAGTATTTTTGGCTGACAGATGTATTATGTCTTTGATTGAATCAAATAAAATTTTATAACTAATCACTGTAATAAATTGTTTAGTGTCTGTTCTAAAATTATCATAACTGTTTAAATGTATAATATATTTCGAGATATTTTAAAAAAAATCATAATAAATTGAAGTTTTCTTCTTCCTTCAAAATGAATCAAAAATGCTATGGTTATTTGAGCTTCTACGTTGACTTCGACATATCGAAGTTTCGTACATCACTAATATTAAAATATGTTTTGAATATGACTATAATAATTTGTTTGCGTGGAATATGAACCGGTAAACAATAAAAGAACCTGTAAATGTGTCATATAGATATTCTCACACGTTTCCAAACCAGGTGAAAAGCTGTATGATTGCTATGAAATTCTTAAAAGAGTATTTTTTTATCGTCTTTCTGTTTCACTATACACCTCTTTTTCTCCCCCAAATGGAAAGGTGCCGCCCAGGTACTACAATGGTACCGCCATCGAAGAAGAGTATGAAAAACTCATGTTGGTGAGTAAAACCTTGCTCAGAGGACTGTACTGATATGTCATTCATTATTGATCAGTACTATACCGGAACGTCTGTAGTCACGTAGTATGGTCATCCACAATAGTTGAGCATGCCAGGTAGAAAATAAACACATGAAAATAGTGTTTGTATAGTTGATTTACTTAAAGTTTGACCTTTTATGACTATTCAAAGGTTTCTGGTGTTCCACCGCGTTTTACTACCCATTCGGTTTATGCGCCTATATATAAATTACGCAAATGGGCTAGGGTTGAGTAAGGTTGAATTTAAAGTAAGCTTACCCTCATTTGCTTGGAAGGAAGATTGAAAACCATTTAGGAATAAAAAAAAACACAGTCAATCCAATTGGGATTTGAACCCTTGCTTTGCCATCATCATCATCATCATCATCATCATTAGTCTAGTCTATTGCGAGAGTGAAGTTGTCTTAGACTATGCGGCCACCGAAGTGGGTCCAGGGTTATGCACCCTTTGCGCAAATGAATTAGGGATTAGTAATGTAAAGTAAACCTACGCGTATTTGAGTGGTAGGCGTTTTTAAAAAAAGGCACCATCAATACGCCTTACCAGGATTCGAATCCCTATCTCCCCGTATCTCAGTAATTCAACGTTAGATCATGTGACCACCGATGCAAGTGCTTTAAAGTTATTGTATTCAACTCCTTAGCAAATATCAGGGTTGCCATGCACCTGGAAAACCTAGAAAGCACAGGAAATTTTTGAAAAATCTGGTAAAAATAATGGAATATTTGTTAACATGGGATATTTAATTTCACTTTACATCCATTACAGTTTCCAGCCTATAGTCTACGTCAGTTTTTTATTCAAGTCATATATTTTCCACTACAAGCTGGTTAGGCCTGTCGTAGCTTCATATACCTTATAATATAACTGAAGACTAGGTAAAGTACAACATCCAGTCCATGGCTGTTAATTTATGAATATGAAAAGGTGAACACATAATTCACAAATGATACATTTTTTTGCCATAACGGGAATCGAACTGTGGACTCTTAGCTCAGTAGATAGACATGCTACCGACTGAGCTAATTGGGACATTTAACTGAAAAATTAAAAAAGTAGTTATTTGGATAGACGTCAAAAATTGATCTGAATAATTAATAACGCTAGCATGTCTAATTACCCCTTAACCAAGGATTCTGAAGCTAAAAAGATGTATTTGGCCATAAATATTAAATAATCTTGTTTTAAACATAGGTTAAACTACATAACTTTACACTTGTCAGTTTAATGAAAAATTAAAATTTTACAATTCATTTCTCTAATCTAAGTTGCCGGGAACAATGGTAGGTCCTTATGGAAAACCTGGAAAAAACAAGGGAATTTGGTTGTGAGACAATAGTGGCAACCCTGAATATATACTTTGTGAATCACGCCATAAAGCTGGAATGGAAGTAAGCGTGCGTTAGGGTCCCTATCTTTACAATATTTGTAACAAGAATAAAAATTGGCCGAGATAAACAAAACGTTGTTTGAATGGATAGCATCCGTTTGGATTAATTGTTTTCATACAGTAGAATCAACAGTTGTTGAATTTTTTTTAGCACTGCGTTTTACTAGCCGTTCGGATTATAGGATTATGTACTAATTACTCTGTTGGTTTTAGGAACAAGGAAGGTTATATTTGTAGGTAGTGTACCCGCATTTGCGTGGAGGAAGAGTAGAAAACTATTTGGGAAAACCACCCTCAGTACACCCGACTTATATTCTAACCTTGATTTCCCCGTCCTCGGCAGTCTAATCTACTACGAGAGTAGTGCGTTAGACCACGCCACCACCGAAGTGGGTAGTTGTTGAATGTTTGTCGAGGGGATTATAGGAATTGGACCCCCCCCCCCCTCATTTAAAAATTTTCCAAGGCGTCACTCCCCCAATATATCGGATTTCCATACCCTGATAGGCCTAATACATATGTGTCTAACTCGAACGGGTAGTAAGGCACAGTTTAAAAAATGTAGATTTTTGTCACATTCTGTTATAATCATAACAAATATTCAAAATCGATGAATTTACTTAAAGTAGAAAATTTAACTAAATTTCTTTCATCCACTAAAGCAACATTTTATTTGTGTTGGTCAAAATATTTTTGGTAAAAACTATAAAAATATGGGCTATAGCTCGCGTTCCCCTCCGTCCAGCCCTCAAATCAACTTAAATCACCTGTCACGCTAACGAGACATATTTGTGAGATCGACGAATCCAGAAGTAATTTTTATAAACTTTTTTACTTCCATAAAAAGCCAAACTTGCCGTGAACGGACTCAAGTACATTTTGTTAGTAATGGGTTTTAATTTTAGGGAAATGTTCTAACAAACTTTTTTTGAGAAAGGTAAGCAAAAAGAACAGAGCAAGCCTTTAAATGTGAAGTTCCAATTACTATTTATACACGTAGCTATGAGATAAGTTATTGACCATGAGTTAAGGAGGCCGAGGTTCGAGTTATGATTATAATAATTAGTATATATACTTTTTTAGCACTCCATCTTTCCACCCGTTTGGATTATACGCATATATATTAATTACTCTAATGTGTTAGGAATGAGGAAGATTTAATCTAGAGAAAATATACCACCATTTGCGTGGAGTGAAAACCTTCTTCAGTACACCTGACTGGTATTCAAGCAATGATATCCCCATCATCTGTAGTCCAGTATATTGCAAGAGTAACGCCTTATACCACTCGGCCACCAAATCGGACAAAATATATAGGTGCTGGTTTGAGTTAAAGAATGGCCTTAAACAAGATAGTGCCTCTCACCAAAATTGTTCATTGATGTGGGGGACGAAATAATGAAGGAAGTGGTGGAAAAAATTGGGAAGGGAAAGATGGAAGTGATGGTGTTTTCAGATGTCGTGATGGTAAGGTGTAGGGAGGAGAAACAAGTTCAGGAGAAACTGGAGGTTTGGGAAGAAGTGGTGGAGCGGTATGAAATGAGGTTTAATGTAAAAAAGAGTGAGTTAGTGATCATGACAAGGAAGAAGGACAGGTATACAATTGGCGTGACAGTGAGAGGGGGGCAATTGAAGATAGTAAAAGTTTCAAGTAGTCTATCTGTGCAGTATTGTAGAGGAGAGTGGAAGGAACAGGAGAGAAATAAGAGAAATAGGAAGGCTAGCAGAGACATTTTTCAGAAGTGTTAGAAGCCTAATTTGGAGCAGGGTTATGCCAGACATGTGCAAGGGAGTGATTTATCAATATTGACGTACGCTGTAGAAACGTGGGTAGTGAAGGAACAGGATAGAAACAAAATGCGAGCGAGTGAAATGAGATTTCTGAGAAACAGGATTGGCGTGATAAAATTTGACAATATGAGAAATGAGAGTGTGCGAGGAATATTAAAGAAAGAGCAAGTCCAAGACAGGATATAAAAGACACGACTAAGGTGTTATGGATCTGTGAGAAGAATGGAGAGGGAAAGAATGCCCAAGGGGATGTTGGATATCGTGGTGGGGGTAGGAGACTGAGAGGAAGACCAAAGGACAGATAGCTGAAGGGCGTAAGGAGGAGTGTGGAGGAGAGAGGAGATGACTGGTTCAAGGTGGAGGGAAATATGTTGTGGGAAGAAAGGAGACTATGGAGAGGATTATGTTCCAAACAGATCCAGCCAGTGACTGGACACTGTTTATGAATATGATGACGTTTGTAATGATATGTGAAAGGTGGTTTTTTAAAAATAATGATAGGTGCAAAAACATCCTAAAAAAATCAATATAGCTCAAAAAGAATTGTGCCATTCAAAGATGTAGCTGTGAAAGCTATATTTTATTTGTATGAATGCTAGACTATGTTCTAATTTTAATATTTGTAAACATAATCAAATTATCATAGAAAAAACCTTTTAGAAAAGACATATTTTTCTTGCGGCCAAAATTAATAGGAATTTATTATGTTAACAATACCTATAAAATAAAAGTAATATACTTATTAAAAGGTGACTTGGTTGTCTAGGGGTAAGGTGTCATACTTCTGTGCTGGCAGCCAGGGTTCAATCCTCGGTCCCGGCACAGATTTATCTTATTACCAAACCCTTCCTTCACCTCTGACAAGACATCTTGTGAATGTGGGGAATGCCAGGCCTCCACCGTGGATCGGATTCCACGTTAAACTGTAGGTCCTCCATTTCATCTCACAATCACCCTACCATTTCATATTAGCGTAAGTGCGTATAACCCTAACGGGTAGTAAGATGCGTTGATTATAAATAATAATAATAATAATAATAATAATAATAATAATAATAATAATAATAATAATAATAATAATAATAATAATAATAATTCATTAAACGTTACAGCTGAAGATCACATGACCCAACATATTAATACGTTAAAGTAGTTCTAGTTGCTTTGTAGGCTTTCATATAATAGTCTTTCTACAAAAATTGAACTGTAGACCTACTTTCACGTAGGCCCTACTCATATTTATATTTATGTTATTTGCAGCTGGTCACTTTTGATATCTTCAATTTCTGGTCCAACTTATAAATTAACTTAAATCTAGAACAAGCACAACACCCAGCTTCAGGTCATTGATTCATCACCGTGAAAGGTGAGAATCCACATTTCACCAATGATAAATGTCTGGCCATGCCGGAAATCGAACCCAGGAGTCTTAGTACAGTAGGCAAAAAGCCACATATATAATATCAGGATAATAAACCAACGGTAATAATACAACTTAAAGTAAAATTTTATCAATGCTGTCCGAAAAAATAAAGTTTTTATTATTTTGAAAGGTTCTCAGTAAAAAAAAATCTAACTGTACTTGACTGGCTTTAAATAATTTTCCATTATTTGCCACGTAATATCTCAGACACAATATATTAAAAAGTCGTGACTCGATTAATGTTTTTACGAGTTTACCGCAGTGCCTTTCTCTACTTGTTGAATGACTCAAAATTTAATTTATTTTTATTTTTCACACAGCGTTGGTTGAGAAAAATGGAACTTTTGAAGCCCGTGAGCTTCAAGCTATTTGAATGAGGCGTTGCATAGAACGGATGCGATGGATTCTGAATGGTACCCTTTTATTAGTACCACGTATAGAAACTAGGCCAGCATTAACAAGCAAACAAAAGTTGCAAATTGAATCCGAATACCTTTATACTTAGTTTCTAAAGATTGTAATTTACCCTGGCAATTAACTTTAGTTCACAAGCACATGCATGGTACTGATTCTTGAATGCATTATATAGTATACGAGTATTTTTTTTTTGTTCATATTAAATGGCAAAAGTAGTCGAGAAGGCTTTGAATGCTCTTAAAGATACACCCCACTGGGCCTGATCAAGAAGAGAGGGAAGGAGAGGAATGTGCCCTCTCACAAATGTGATTTGTATAAAAATAGCAAAATAGTTTAAGTTGAATACTGACAGCATATACACTAAATGTCAGGTTTAAAATCTTTATTTTAATCACTCTAAGGCATGTACACATTATACCGTTTTTCTGGTATTTTAAGCTAGATAGAAGACATTTAAAATGTGTGTGAAACGGGCGCTCCTTGTCCACCACTACCTTCTCAACATATGTCCACGCGGGTATATTACACGTTTAGTTTGTTTACAATTAAAATAATCACAGTTTCATCATTTAAATTACAAGTCTCGCCAATTATACAGGATGTGTTTTAATTGGCGTCAAATATTCTAGGGGGTGTTCACGAGCTGTTCATAAGGGGTCTGTGACAACTACCAAAATCTACCAAAATAAAAAATTTAAATAATAACTAAACAACAGTAGGCCTAATCTTAATCAATAAAAAGCTTCCCCTCCTTCTCAGATTTGCTCTCTTATTTTTAGTGGCTATGTATAGTTTCGTATTTGTTATAGTCTATATGTTTGAACATCTGAATGGTCTTAGTACGAGTTTACAAGGAAATTGTGTGGGCATTTTTCATTTTGAGGACAAGAACAATGCCATTATCAAGCAATTTCAAATGTGGTCAAAAAGTGTGGAGAAAGACTCTTTTGCAAATTTTTCGACCATGAAAGAATTTTTGGAATCTATTCCGTAAAAATATCAGAACAAGGGAAACAGAAAATATCCGAGTACCTGAGGATCTTAGCAACAACATTGATAGAATGTTTTCCTGTTGAAACCAACGATTTCAACAATACTGCCTGAATAAGAAACCCATTTGTTTACAAAATTGAAGATGTTTCTAATATTGGTGAAGACGAGGAGGACCAGCGTGTTGACTTAGCAAACAAAGATGTTTTCACATCTGTTTATCGCATTGAAATAAACCAATGAATTCCGGTTATCAGTTAATCAACATTATCAAAATCAACTAGCTGAAAACGCATTGAAACATTTGCTACCTTTTTGTAAAACATACCGGTGTGAACAAGTTTTTTCAACACTGTGCAACATGAAAAACAAGTCTAGAAATAGATTTGACATGCATTCTGATTTTCTAATCAAAGTGTCCAGCCTTCAACCTGATCTTCAAGAAGTGATGGGAATAAAGAAGAGGTTTCACTTATCTCACTAATACTAGACCCTAATGAATACATTTGAAATTTTTCATAATTAATTAATTTTCATATAGGCCTAACTGACTTTTCTTGTGTTAACTATTACTATTATATTTTTATTATTACAACTAAAGCTAGTGTGAAAATAAAAGTATGTAAAAACATATTTGACTCGGATTTACTGTGCCAAATTCCCAATTTCGTAGTTTTTTTAAATTTGAATCATTAATATAGGGGAAGGGGATGGTGCTATTTTATACAAGCAGAATAGATTTGATTCTAATGATTAGAAAAAATGGGGGTCCGCCGATCTCTAAGAGACTCTGGGTTGGGGGGAGGGGGGGGGGGAGGCGGGTCATTAACTGGTAGGTAATGGGGAGACACTGCCTTAGAGGATACAGATTAGCGGGAGGAGACCACTTTAAAAAAAAATAAAAAAATACAAGTTTGATAACAAAATATTTTCTCTTGTGTTTTTGTTTGTTTCTATTAAACTTTGTCTTGTTTAGTTGCATTTTTTCTTCTGTTGATTACTTATAAATTTAAAAATAAAACTCCTATCTTAGAAACTGACATTTATGTTTATATTAACTATTTTACCATTTCGTAGATGGGAATACGCCCATAGAATAATTTACACCAATTAAAATACACCCTGTATAGGCCAATGTCCGAGTCCTTTAGTGGTATATGCAAACATTAAAACATTGTACTTTGAATAAGTAATTTTGTTACCTAATATTTAAGTTGACGTGGAATGCCAGGCCACCACCGTGGTTCGGATTCCACGTTAAACTGTAGGTCCTTCATTTCATCTCACAATCATCCTACCATTACACATTAGCGTAAGTGCGTATAACCCGAACGGGTAGTAAGACGCGGTGCTAATAATAATAATAATAATAATAATAATAATAATAATAATAATAATAATAATAATAATTTAAGTTGACGCGTGACAGTGAACTTAACAGTTCCTAATGATATTATGCTAATTAAAAAACAATATTAATAAGATACAAAAGAAACCAAACTAAAATTAGCGAGAACTACTCGTACTTCTCATTGGTTTAGAGTTAGACAATTGATATTCAAGAAACAATGATGAGAAAAATTCTTTTTAAAGCTAAAGGCGTCCTGAATAACTTTTTCACTCCACGACCTATTTTGAGCTGTAAAATAAGAAAGCATTGATTCAATTTTTTAAACAGACGTTTTAGCGTGTGCATTGACTCTTATTTTCTCGATAGTGAACTCTGCTTTTGAGGGATAGTACCTGATATATTAACCTATTTCATCTGCGGTATTAAGCGTCCAATTAATAATATAGAGTTGCACTAGCGAACGAATTGCAGAATTACACGTACATAATCATCTAATTAATAACTTTAACGTAATTTTTTTTTGTTTGATCTCCTTCAGTGGCTGCATGGTCTAGGGCATCATTCTTGGAATTGACTAAACTGCCGATTACGGAGATGTTGGGTATCGAATCCCGGTTGGGCATACAGAGATGATCTTTCCTAAATTGTTTTCTACTCTTCCTCATCCTTAATGCATCAGCTTAAGTAGCACATAATGCTTATAACCTTAACAGGAGGTAGTGAGATGCCATGACAGAAATTATAAGTATTGGTGAGCGAAAATACTTGAACAATAATAATTGCAAGCGTCACTAGATCTTAGATTCACATTATACAGGGAGCTAGGGGTTTGAGTTCCAGCCGGTTATAATGGTGTCTTTCACGTGTAATTTTTATTTGTGATTTTTTCACCCTCTCTTCTCACTAATTCTTCTGTATTTTTTCCATACAAACCCCTTAGCTTTTAAAAACAGATGCAACCAGCAATAAAAACTGTTAAATGTTACAAACACTGTTGTTAAAATAATTTTTTTTTAATGGATGTTCGTTGTATTCGATTTCATAATTGGATTATTTTCTCCTGTTACTAGATGTGTTACTTATTTTACTATCGCAGTATCACAGAAAGGGTTGAAATCTATTTTTAAAATGTATTACCCTAATAAATGCCTTTGAACTATATTACAAAATAAATTTGTTTTGCATTACTTGATAGAGCCGTGTTTTTGTATTCGATATTTGATTTCCAAACAACATTTTACTCACCGGGTTTCGGCAGTGGTCCATATCATAGGGTGAACAGGTTTCATTATTGAGGACAACAACATCTAAGATATTAAATTCATTCATATTTATATAAAAATAAGCAAATTAAATAAACTATTCACGGATATATGGAACTTTCCATCTCTTTCTACAAACTTTTAAGGTACGTAGAAAAAGTTCACAAATTGCATCTTTAAATGGATGATTAAATAATTTTTTAAACACATTCTAATTGCTATATGCCCACGTCTATGATATTTTTCATCCATATTTTTTGTACAAACTATTACCTTTGTTTTACTGTAAAATTAAAATAATAAAATTTAAGAGCTCCTGTAAAAATGAGCCATCTTTTATTATAATCCAGTGGTTCACAAACTGTGGAAAGCAGTATCCTTCTCTGTGACACACGAGAAAAAAAATTACTTTCCAGATATTTTCAAGGGGTACTGAAACTATAATCATCAAAATAATACTACCACAGTTAAAGTTTATACTTGGCCGTTATGAAAGAAGTAACATAGGTTAGTGGTTGGGGGGGGGGGGGGGGGAGGAGAGGAGTGAGTTACGATATGTGTAACAGGGTGGTCACTGATATCGTAAAAACCAAGAAATATACTTGAATTTTGTGCATTGGAAAAAAAACAACTGAAAAGTGGCTGGATTTTGCCTTCTGTCGGGAATTTAAAAGCGAGGAGTACTATAAATAGCTTTTAAGGACATCTTATTTTAATTTTAAATCCAGGCCAGGATAACTATAAATTATAATGGTATACAAATTAGAAATAATTTTGTGAGAAGGACCACTCCAAATATCTTGGAGAGTCACTTATTAACAATACTCGCTTGAGCACTAAAATTGTGTGGTATGTTTAACATAACTTTTACATATATATATATATATATCATAATTATCTGCTAAAAGTTTCACAACCATAGGAAAATCCTTTTAAAAGATAGGGGAAACTTTAACCCGGGATTTACGCTGGAATTTTATTCTAAAGTTTGAGTGGCCACCCTGGTATAAAACATTGTTTGAGTTACATTTATTTAGGACAATATGATTCAGCAGTATGCAAATAAAATATTTTTTTTGGGTGGGGGGCACTGTTTCATATAACTTTAATAATTTGTGTCTATATGTTATAAAATGAGATTTCGGTCATGAAAAGTCGTTAAAATATCTTCCAGCTAATGAATTTTTGTGATTCAATTTCATTGCGCAGGTATTAATAGTTCTGTTTTTTATACTCTTCTCAAAATTATCATTGATTTACAACTACTTCTCAGTGATGACATGGTTTAGAAATGAGTCTAAGAAATCTCAATTCAAGAAATTTTTAATTAAAACCTCAGTTTGAGGGTACAGTCAATACATTTTTAGCACTATTTTGACATAAATATTTACCTATAGGTAATTTAATATGGTTTAAATATTTTGAAAAACAGCCTGTCATAAAAGAATACGTGGGACTTGCGATCGGTGGAGTTTACGACCGCTAAAACAACGTCGTGGGATTTGCATCCACCACATTCAAATTTGTAAAACAAATCACGTTTCAATATGGATTATATATTGGAACTCTATTTCGATCTCGGACCTGAAAATGGAACATTGCAATGCACTAACATTCCAAATGCATCATTTTGAAGCTTTCATTTCCCTAAACAAACCTAAACAATCCCATTTAACTTCAACCCTAGAATTTGACATTTTAATAGTTTATGGCAGAAAATCCAAAAGCTTGGCTTCACGCGAGAGTACAACGAAGACAAAGACATTCAACCATTATGCCAAATGTATGGTACCTTGTCCCTGCTATCACCTAAGCATGTTGAAGATTGGTGGTTTTTGATAATGGTGAATACTTCATTCTACGAAAAACTTTCCGCGCCTGCTAATTCCGCAATTGTATTAAAGCTGGACGCGTGTCCCACAGAAAAGTTCCTGGCCACAAATCCTACGGACGCATATCCCACTCTACCTAATAGAAAGACCAGTTGAGTTAAAAGTCACACTATCTTGAGCGATGATTTCAAAAATGTTTGGTAGGGAATTTAAGAAAATTTATGAATATTAAAAATGGCAAGTTTATACAATACAAATATTTACTTTCAAGTCAACTAAATATGTACAGTAGAACTATATCAAAGTGTTAAAACATCTACCCCTTAATCTTTCATGTATTCGCCTATTTTTATGAACCGCAATTTGTTATTCTTGGACCGCCTGTAGTACTTTTTTTTTATGGTTGGAACCCAGGTGGCCTTTTGCATTAATACAACCATTGTGAAAATCTGTCTTTTTTTTTTTGCTTTAGGTCCACCGAGGAAAGATCGACGTTTTTAAAACATTATTCTAGCGACC
>JBCFYV010011172.1:109481115-109504374 GCA_039000515.1 Timema cristinae
GGTTATCCCTTTAAAGGGAAAAATTTTAATATTGGTTTAGGTTTTTGGAAGGTGAATTAAGGAAGGGGAAACCGCTTTTTCGGGGAAAGGGAGAGGGGAAAACCCAAATTTGGGAAAAAAACCAAACCCCAGTTCACCCAACCGAGATTCGAACCTCGATTTTCCCCGCCCAGCATCGAACTCACACGTCTACGCTTAGCCAACTACGCCCACCAGGGGGGTTGAGTATTTTTTAAATTTAAACGGTTATAGCCTAATCTACATTTTATTGAAATTAAAAAATGGCATCGGGAAACAGGGGAAAATTGAATTTGGGACCTACAAACAATGTTTCGATAGTTGTTAAAAAAACAAAACTCGTTACGTCAAACAAAGGGGAAAAAATTTACATTTGAAAAACCTTTAACGAAAAGGACTTTAAAAAGCTATTTTTAATTGTGGAGCGGGAAAGAGGGAAGTAAAATATTGAGCAGACATATGCACAATGCACATATTTTTCAGTGTCCACCCGGGACAGGGCTGTTACCTGAACCTACTAAGGGAAATAGTGGCCGAAAATTTTATGTTACGTGATGCCATTGTAGGTTGTCGGTGCTTTTTTTTAAACCCTTTTTTTTTAGGCTGCGTGTCTTACTAACCCGTTCAAGCTAAACACATTTGTACTAATTCTCTAATCTTAAATCTAGGACAAACACAAAATTTAAACCCCCCTCCATCAATTCATCACTGTAAAGGGTAGACCCATATTTCCCCAAAATTTCTCAACCATGCCAGGGGCGAGTCGGGGGCCCTTTTGCTTCGTAGGGGGAACCCCCTACCGATGGGGGCTAAGCTTCTTTAAATTTTTTAGCATAATTTTTTTTCCCAAGGGTCTATCCACAAAATTTTTTTAAAAGATTTTTTATGTGCAAAAGGGCTAATTTTTTTTTAAAAAACAATTTTGGGGGTGCACAGCATTGAAATTGTCGCTACTGTAAATAAAAAAGAGGTATTTAATTAAAACTCGTAATATTTTAAACAAGATAATATACATTGTTGCACATTCTACCAAAGAACATAAACGAAATAATATAGATTGTTAGAGAAAAGAGGAACAAACACACCTACAAAGCATACAGCAATTTCCAAATTTGAAGACTTCCGATACATACATATATGTAATGTATTTATATATATATATATATATATATATATATATATATATTTATATATATTATATATATATATATATATATATATATATATATATATATATATGTCGTAGGCAAATTGGAAAATTCGGCTTATTGCAAAAGGCACCGTCAATTTACAATGAGCCAGTCTGATAACTTTTAAGCTTATTGCAATGAACTCTTACAGTTTTAGTCTATTAAGGAAATGCACCTTTGTTCGCTTAATCAGTCTAGTTGATTCCAGGCTTATTACAATACCCCCAATATAGTGAGGTCTTATTAAATAGTCTACAGAGAAGCTCACAAATTGTGGTACATACAATTATTCACGATGATATACCTTGAGAAGCCAAACAAAATAAACAAATTAAAGTCGTAAAAAATGGTCTCATAACATCTAATAAATATTTTACAACCCAGTCTAATTGAAGTGGCCTCTATATTTCTGGCACATTAATTCATAAAGACATCCCAGAAAAATATGTAACTGTTAGTGAAGCTGTGAGTAAGGAATCAGAGTTTGGGGGCAAGGGATATGCCAGTTGCAAGTGTATAGTCTCAAAAAAACAGCGTCAAACGAAAAAGTGTGCCAGTAAGAACGTAAACTGATTGTTCTCATCAAAATGTCACAGAAATATACCTTGTGGAAATAAATAAAAAAGTGTTATTTGTAAAGTGGGAATTTAATAATAATAATATTAGCACCGCGTCTTACTACCCGTTCGGGTTATACGCTTTAAGTACTAATTACGCTAATGGATTAGGAATTTGGAAGGTTGAATTAGAGGAAGTGAACCCGCATTTGCGTGGAAGGAGAGTGGAAAACCATTTAGGAAAATCCACCACCAGTTCTTCCGACCGAGATTCGAACCTCGATCTCCCCGTCCTCAGCAGTCGAGCTCAACACGTCTAGCGCATTAGCCAACTACGCCACCGAGGCGGGTAAGTGTGAATTTTCAATGGTTAATGTCAAAATATACTTGTAAACGCGTTTTATTTCTCCTGTAAAAGAAAGGTTATAAATTTGTATCTGTATTATTATTTTTTAATAACCCCTATTTATTCATAAGAGCATGTTAGGTTTTTAAAATCTTTTTTACTATACATTACTTGAACATGAGATTTTTAATCAACCCTTGCAATCGTACGGAATTTAGTAAGTTAATTTAAGAACATGATGAAAGAGAAAAATTTTATTCTGTAGACCAGTGGTTCCCAAACTTTTGGAATGACGTACCACCCCCACAATTTCCGTATTTTGGAGAAGGTACCAGCGTTTGCGTGTTTATTACAGGACTGCGCAGCTGCATCGTCTATCTGAGCTTTAATCAATGTTGCCAACCCTTCATTAACTGAGTGAACCTATTTTAATTTAAGTTAGACTGGGTCGTAATATATTTATTAGATTTTATGTGTCCCTTTCTTACGACTTTAATTTGTTTATTTTGTTTGGCTTCTCACGGTATACCATCAGGAATAATTGTACGTTCCACAGTTTGTGAGCTTCTGCTGTAGACTTTTTAATAAGCCTTCATTATCTTGGACGGATTGTAATAAGCCTGGAATCAACTAGACTAATTGAGCGAACAAAGGTGCATTTCCTTAATAGCATAAAGCTGTTGGGGTTCATTGCAATAAGATTGAAAGTTATCAGACTGGCTCATTGTAAATTGACGGTGCCTTTTGCAATTAGCCGGATTTTCCTACTCACGATATATATATATATATATAATTCGGAAACTATTTGCTTTATAATATATATATTTCAATTAATGATTTTTATATTTAATATGCCTTCATTTTTGAAATGATAAGTTATTTCGTAAGAGTTGCGGAGTTACAATAAAAACTGGAAGTTTCTTTAATTGTAAATTACCCTCAAAGTTATTTTAACGAGGAAATGAGAACTTTCATTTTGTTTTAATATTAGACAATACCTATATACGAATTTTAATCGAGTCGAGTTTGACATAATCATTTTTTTTCTCCTCTTTCCAAACTTAAGTAAAAAATACTACCATTAATTTTAAGGTAGGATAGATTATTTAAAAAGAACTCTCCGAGAAACATTATTAAAACCCCATATCCCAAGTTTTAGCCCAACTTTTAAAATAGTTTTTCGTCTCTAGTTGGAGCTACAGATTGGCGTAATTTAAAAAAACACGCTTTTCGGATTTAGAGGGTCATGAAACGTCGACACCATCAAACTATCGAGTTTTATTTTTTTTGACAATTACTATTTTTTCTTGCCCAGAGAGGTGTGGGACGGTAAAGGGTAACATTATATATTAACTAGTAGCTCGTTGCGGGGATGGCTCTAGATTATTGCACTAAAATGTATTTTAAACTTTTTATTGGGAAAAGATCTCTATAATAAGACCTCACTCACTTTTCAGTTAAAAGTTTACTCGTCAAAGGTTATCAACTTTTCTTAGATATTTAGTTTTCGGTGTGTAATTTGAATCAAAACGTATATTTTCTCCCTTCATAACCCCCTCTCCCATTTCCGAAGAGCTCCTAGAGACCAATCTTACTGTTTTAAAAACTACTGGATATACTTTCTTGTATTCATAGGCAAAGTAGGATGTTTTGTTACTATGCGTGGTGATTAAGCTTTGTATAATTTGAACCGTCCTAATGGGGGGAGGCTCAAACTACAAGAAATGTACATACAAAAAAGGGGGGACATCAGGAGTGAATGCAAGGAGTTCTGTCCTTTCAAGGTTTAAAGACAACATTCAAATCATCAGATCTCGCAACTCCCACCTGTCGCAGAGTAAAACATATGGATAGTCCATCTCAAGAGAAGGTAAAGAATATATACTGCCCCTCATGTTCACCATATCAGAAAACTTACTTAAATATACTCTCGTATACCCAGGGTATGGTGGGAAAATCTTATATTATAAATCACGTCAAGAAGATATTTGTAGAATATAGAATATCAAATTTATTTAAAAGGATTAAATATTTAACATCAAATATAGTTGTAATATATATATATAATTGTATAATATTTATGGTTTTCACCAAAACGTCGTAAAAATGTTATAGTATAATCAGTAGATTTTAGAAAGTTCATAACAAACAAATAATCATTTACTTTACTTTAGCGTTGACAGAGTAGATAGGCTACAAAACATTTATAGGCTTGTTTGTGATGATTAAGATACGTTACAAGAGAAAGCTTACAATAATATGGTTTATATCTTAACAGTTAAATACCAAAGCTTATTTACACTTAATAACCTCCTTGAACTAAACATTAAAAAAATACCCTAATTTGGTATCCACAAATTTACTCCGAATAATTTATAACAATAAATAGTCACGAGTCAATAGCAAAGGTACAAAAGTTTTAATCCTAAGTTCAACCAACTCAATGTTCCCGCGAACATGCATTTAAATATTTCTCACAGAAATATCGAGTTAAAAAAAATAAACATTCTATATTGATGTAAAGAAAATCGATATCTCTCAAAGGTTAATAATCGATTATTATCCAGCAAGGATTACGATTCGACTCGCATTGTGATACCAACGAGGTCAGATTAAATTTACTACTATGCTCCATATTTTAGAGATAAATTGAAATGACGTCAAAAGTGAATTTTAGAATAATTAATATTAACAGAAAGCGAAGTTAGAGTTGCTAGAAAATAATTTAGATCTTACATTATAATACGAATGAAGCCGGAGCTTCTCCTGTTCCTAGTACGGTTAAGGCCCAATTGTATCGATAGTAGGCTCAGATGCCCGTATAAATACAATCTGCCACAGAGGGGGAAAAGAAGGGAGACATTGGGGGGGAAAACATTAAGGATCGCCAGGGAACATATTGCGCATGCCTAAGACGAACTTCGGGGAAGTTCGTGGCCGGTCGGTAATCTTCCCGATGTGGATATCCGCATTGCGTCAGTCAGTCCACTTTACGGGCATCGCTGATTTGCGCCCCATTCTTCAAGTTAGTATTAGTTTTGTTTCGGTCCCGCGAAGTTACGTCCGACTTGTGTCTATCTTGCATGGAGCCTCGGGCAGCGGGCAAACTGGGTAAGTCAGCGCCTTGTTGTTGTTTAGAGTCTATGGTACACCATCCGATGCTACAAATTTATTATTAACTTATTGTTAAAATAGGCTTATGGTTTTCTTAATAGAATAAATGATTAATCAACATGTAATTAAACATAAAAATATCCTTGTAAGGCCAACACCTATTATAATGATTGGTAGGTTAACCTAAATCTTTGGAAACTTTTGGCATACAACATTTAGTTTGTGTCCAGTGTATACATCAGTAGCGTAACCAGTATTTAAAATTTGAGATGGCTTGACTAACTAATTAAAACATTCCCAGGTATTGACACGAAATATTGAAGGGTGGTTTATGTGGGATAGTTATACTGTAAAAATTCTTTAGATTCTAATCTCCGTGCCAGTTACTAAATTACTAAATCATATTTGATATTAAATGTCCCATGTTGTCCTTCCTATCATGTTTTTATTGTACTGTACATTATGGCCAATAAAGCCATTGATAAAAATACCTGCTTTTATTCTGAACCGGTAGTAAAACTCGGTGATTAAAGAGAGATAAGATTGTAGCATATAAGAATAATAACTTGAACTTTTCAAACAGCTTCTAAGGTCATTCAGGGTTTAATGTTTGCCCAAGTGGAGCTCCCCAATCTCCCCATGTTTTCAAAGAAATTCCAGAGACCCCACCTAAGAACAAAAATAATATAAGTGAAACAAAATAATATAAATTATTTTAGAAAAATATTGGAATAAAGAGTTTCAATGTTTACCAAAGAACCAAAGGAGGGGAGGGGGAACACACAAAAAAAAAGTGAAATAAGTGAATGTTGTCACTATAAGTGGTTTATTTTAATTGTTACGTAGCCAGAAGCCATGCACTAATTTTTTGCATTCGTTTACTTAAATAGGTTTTTCGCCATTCCTTAACAAATTTTCTAGTTTACCAGCAAATATTTTTTTCTTATAGCTTAGGTAATTCCATGCAATAAAAATTATTGTACCATACAGATAATCTTATCTAGGGGGCGTTCAAGTATTTTACGTAAAAACCTTTGTGGGTGGAGGGAGATTCGAACTTCACTTATTTTTGCTGACAAGGGGAAAGGAGGGGTCAGACCAATGCTTACGTAAGCAGAGAGAGACAGACAAGAATTTAATTAATAGTTTAATACAATAAATTTAAATTCATTTTGCAACACTGTTTATTCTGAATTAATTCACAACACTATTTATACCTCTATTTCAATAACTACCATGAATTTATAAATTGCATGGACAATAATGGTTTTTTTCTTGTGAACAGATAAAATAAGTAAACAAATATTGCACAAACAAGAGGGGAGGGGGGGTTGGAAAATAGTATTGAAGCAAGAGAGGGGGTCAAGTGCTAGCTTTTGTTTGCTTACAATCGGGGCAGGGTGTCCAAAATTGCCAAAAATGTGTTTACGTAATAGCTGAACACCCCCTACGCTGTATCAGTAAATTTAAGTCAATGAGTGTACTGTTTATAAACTTTAAATCATGTGAGCAATTATAAGTACAATATAATACGTATTATTCTGAGGTTCTGTTATTAGATAGGAATGTTGGAAAGTCTAGCCAGGAAGGCTTATATTACGTTACCAATCTCTTAGTGTTCTGACCTGATAACAAAATCTTAATCACATTATTGTTAGTTTGACTTTTCTATTAATAAATAGACCTACTTTTTATTTTGATATCAAAACCGACGTACTAGAGCAGTTGCTCTTCTGACAAATCGTTGCTTACTAGATAAACAAATTTTCTACTTTGGGTTTTGATGTTTCACAATTTTAACAAACAGTACACTAAGCACTATCACTCTTGAAGCCAATGCTTGAAAAAAAAGAGGGGTGAAAAGAAAATGAACCGTTCACCTTGCAAGGTAACTCGTCTTCTTCTCTAATGGACACTTCCCTTCTTTCGACTGCAAATTAGAGAGCCTCATTGCACTATTAGCCCCTGGACAGATTGTCTTCCATTTCTATTTTACATTTTTCTCGTTTTCTATTCTAGATAGATATATGGTTCCACGGACTTTTTTAATCTATATTATAGCAGGAGTATGACTTTGTGCTCTTTCCACGAATAAATATAATAACCTAGGCCGTAGATATTTTTTTTATCAAATGTTTACAAAAAAACTACTTTCAGTTTAAAAAAAATGTCACAGGACTATTTTTATAATTATTCCAGAATTGATATTTTTGTTTAAATGTTCTATCTTTAAAACTCGTTGAAAAAAAGGAAGACCATCAACATTTGAAACCTATCTTGTTTTGCTGTAACGTAGGCAACGTCGTTAATTTTATGGATTGGATATACAATTTCACAAAACCCTTTGGGCAACCCTACGAAGGCCTAGGTAGCAAGTTCTAGCCCAATCGCTAAAATATTTTGGGCTTTAGCTCGATGTACAGACAAAAAAATCAACGGCATTGCGAAAACAATTTTTTCAGATTGGTGGATCATGTAACATTCGACATTCATCAAAATCTCACGTTAAATCTTTATGACGATCACCATTCTTTTGTACCTGTGAGGTGGCAAGAAAGTAAAAAGAGAGAGAAAGTCTGTGCGGTGCATCGTAACATTTATTTGCATGTAATTTGTATGTGTCTGTTTTTTACAGGTTGATAAATATTTTAACTGGCTACAAAATTACAAAAAAAAATCATTAAAACTTTATTTGCCCCAAAATGGATGTATAATATAGATAAATACTCACATTATAGTTTTATTACAGTTAGTTGAAAATTACATCTTTGTATTTAAATGGCACTTTAAGTGTAGTGTTCCGAATATTGTTACTGAACTACCTCGGTTATTCTTGTACTCATCTAGCACTCAAATTTTAATTTTAAAATTGATGGTGGAAAAAAGTGTGTAATTGGTTTTAATTCCCCTACTATTCTTCACATGCAGTTATTGTCAACCAAGACCTTACCTCATAAATTTGAAATAAAATTTCTAACTCAAAACCAGTGTTTGTGTGGGATATACCTTGGGGTACACGTTGTAGCTGCCACCAGAGAGCTATATCTCACTTTCAATTGGTTCTGGCCTGACGGGCTTTATGACCATTTTGAAATTTATGATAGCGCTTTATCAATGGCTTCCGGAAAAGGCTACCTTCACTGAAAATGTTCGTCATTTTGAAGCTTTTCTTAAGATTTAATTTTCATATGAACCTCTAAATAAAATTATATAGCTAGATTTTTTATAATGTGTGATAATTCTGTCTCTTCTTTCGCTCTACCCCTATCGTACGCTCTCCCTCTGGCTCTCGGACTCTCTCCCGCATTCAATCTCGCACTCTCCCGCAAACTCTCACTTTGTTTTGCGCTCTCACTCTTTATTCCACACTCACTCTATATATATTTTTTCTCTCTTTCATTCTCACGCCTCTCTCTCTCTCTCTCATTTTCTTGCTATTTATCGCACTCCCGTTATTTATCTCTCACACTCTTCTTCGTGCTTTCTCACGTTTTCTTTCTCCTTCGATATCTCGCTCTCCCTCGATTTTTCTCTCACGAGATCTCTCTCATTCTTTCCCTCTGGTTCACTTTCTCTCTCACACTCGCTCTCACTCTATTTTTCTTTTTGTTTTGTGTTCTATCAACCATCCAAACTACCTACATAATATTCACAATAATGTGGTAGGTTTATGAAGAAGACTAGACTAGTGATGATGGAATGATCAAGGTTCAAATCTCGGTCGGGTGTACAAAGAGTGGTTTTCTAAAGTGGTTTTCCACTCTCTGTCCATGAAAATGAGGGTACATTTCCCCTAAATATAACCTCTATAATCCTTAAAATCATTAGTCTAATTAGTAGATAAGTGTATAAACCGGATGATTAATAGGAAGTGGTGGTTAAAAAAAAAGAATCAGTGATTTTTTATAACTAAATTTTATACGTTTAAAAAATTATAAATGTTAATCGTGAACAAAGGTTTTTCTTAACAAATAAAAGTTTTACAAAATTAGCTATATTTTGAAGGATTATGGGTTGCTTTATTTTTATTAGGGTCAGCTTTTGTAGTCAATAATATTACTGATATCTATAATGGTAGCCAATGACCATGAAAACAAACTAATTGTACCTCCAAAATGGTGGCTGTAAGAGGTACCCTCTAGTGAAAGTACTTTACAAAGGACAACCGTAGTTATTTCATCCGATGTTTGTCGCCATTATCACAGTGGTTGACGGCACTCAATGAAGACATGACGCACATTAAAATGATGAAGGCAAACAACTCTCTACCTCCCTCCACCTCTTTGCCTCTCGTGAAAATATTGTTACTTGCGAGGATTGACGAGAATGCGCAAACAAACGCTAAAACAAACAAAAAAAATTCCCTAGCCCTTGGTCAGTGTTTTGCTTAGGAAGTCTGATCATGGGAGGATAAATAATAGGATATTCTAGCTTGCGGAAAAAGGTAATTAAGTCTAATCGGAAATATTAACCTGAAAAATAAATATTTAAGCGATAATATTTATAAAAAGCGAGCTAGGAAGGTGTAATATAAGAGATAAGACCCTACGTTAAAAAATGGAGTTTTGTTCCCAACACCTGCTATATTTTTTATACATCATATAATTTGTTCCAAGTAGATTTATTTTTTAAAGTTTCTCTAAAAAAAATGCCTAGGCTTATGCCACCAAGGTTTGTCGGCAAGACGTTCTGGTCTTTCCCTTGCAGTGGCGGATATGTAACCGTCATCTGAGGTTGGGCCATTGTGTTGGTGCAGCTACTTTGTCCCGATAAGATTATGTGACGATTATGATTATGTAGTGCAAGACTCGTGGGTTTTATTAGTTAAAAACAATAAAATATTGCTGCAGGCAAGTTTAAAGTACAGTCTAATGTTCTTGAGAAGGGATTTTTCAGGTAGCTATAAAAGTTACTAGATCTACCTTCGGGTATTATTACGTCATGTCATTATCTGCAGCTCTCGCTTTTGATAGATCAATACCATTAGAAAAATACTAATAATATAATATAATATTATCATATTTGGCAGTGGAAAATGTGTTTTTATTTTCTAAAAGTCTCTTTGCACTAAAATTGAACTACATGGCACCTACAGAATATAATACCACTTACATGTGCTTTAAACAACCTCCTCCATTTATATGGAAATATGAGCAAAATTTTAAAAATCCAGAATAAAGAATTTCTGGAAAAATTGCCCAGAAAACTAATTTTGTATAGCTATCCACATTTGTATGTAGAATTTTTTAATTTTATCGGGTAGGAAACAAAACACAATTTGATATGCACTGCAAACGAATAAATGGTCTACATTGGATAGAAATGTTTTGGGCAAACATTGAAAGCTCCATCAACAATTATGATGGAGGAATACTTACATGGAAATTTTGAGTTTGCTTCACAAGCTACAATAATTATATCATCCTTCACATAGCGACATTTCTCATTCCTATTTGTGAATATTTATTTTACTTTATATATTAATTCAACATATGATTTTGATTTACAGTATTCTTTTTATGCGTTCACGATACATAGTTAGCTCAGTATTGCTGACGTCTTATTTATCCATTTCATTACTGTCAATGCCCATCAGTACATTTCTAATGATTTTAGCTGGTCTTTCAGTCAATTTGTAAAATCCTTTCCACTTTCAGTAATTCCTTAGAACATACTTCTGAAGCTTCCACCCTTCTTTCTCTAAAGGGTTGTGTTCAAATATAATATTAAATACCTGACTGGCTTGTGGATTTGTGTGGATTAAATCATTGCTGTTACGTGTACTACCTCTCCACGAAAAAATTCCACTGACTAATAATTCACAAAACTCACAATATTCAGAATTTTTAGAAAATATAATAAATTAATTGTAATCACTGTCATCATTACGTCCATAGCTGATAACACTGTCGAGGGAATAAGTTCGAAATAAGTAATGGACAGGAACCGGAAGCAGACACAGTAGTCCAACACTTATTCTCAGTCGGTAGCTTGTCTGTCTACTGAGCTAAAGATCCCGAATTTGATTTCCGGCATGGCATAAAAATGTATCATTGGTGAAATGTGGGTTTGCCCTTTTACAGTGATGAATTAACGGTCAAGGACTGGATGTTGTGTTTGTTCTACTTTTCATAAAAAAAATTTTTAGGTATTTAACGTGCACTTTCTTAACCGACTGATTATTTGGGTACACTAGAATTTCTATGAGCGAGATTGAAAAAATATTCAAATTTGGCCGGAAAGGATATTTTAATATCCTTCTAGGATTCTTTTACATGCCACAATCGATATGGGACCAACGGATTTACTTCCCCTCCGAAAGAAGTTGTGATAAGGATTGTTATCCTGTTGACCCCAGCTGAGTTTAAACTCACGAATATCTGGTCTTGAGGTAGAACTTTACCCTAAGACCACCTAGGACAATCTGTTCTATATTTAAGTTAGATTATAAGTTTGTGCTGTTATAATCAGTCTATTTAGAAAGTTCACGTTAAATATCTCGAATAAATTAATAATATAAACAAACCCAATAAAACTCAAATTTAAATATAGATGTATTGTTTGTGAACGAACAGGTCAAATTAAAAGAGAAAATAAAGCTAATGAATTTATACATTTTATAGTTGATTTGCGAGTATGATCGTCTAATAAAAATAAGTCCAATGTCAACAAACGTTGTTGCCATATGGGTCTCAGAAATAACAAACTGGTGCACTATTGATGCACCTACCTTGTGTACCTCAACAAGCGTTGTTGCCATATGGGTCTCAAAAATAACAAACTGGTGCACTTTATATATGCCTACCTTGTGTACCTCAACAAGCTTTGTTGCTATAGAGGACTCAGAAATAACAAACTGGTGCACTTTAGATGCACCTACCTTGTATACATTGACATGCTCCAGAGACGGTGAATAAATTCAGCCAGTGCTCTTTCAGTACGTAGCCTGTCGACAGACTACCCAAAATAAAATACCTTCTATAGTTTTAAAGTTCTTTGTGACAAAGAGCTTAGAGAATACTAAAATAAGTTGTTCACCAAACTAATTTTGTGGGTCTCCTTTATTTTATAATAAATACACATTATTTTTTAAATTTTCTGCATTTTGTTTAATTACTCGTAATATCTACTCACCAGTGACTAGAGTGACTTAAATTTTCTAACTTATGATACTATTATGAGAAGGGTGTATTTTAAAGCTATTTCAGCATTCAACAAGAAAGATAGGTAAAAACCAAATTTTGAATCCCTGGGTATCAACACCCCAGGAGTTACAGACCTGTCAAACGTGCTATACAGGTTTAAAAAAAAAGATTTATGTTGAGTTAGGGTTCTCGGGTTCAAATCCCCACACGGAGGAAAAGTTATCATTGGTGAATTTTTGTACAAATAATTGGTAGTTGATTCTAGTATTAGGTTAGTTTGTAAGTCATGTGATATAATACACCACAATCAAATATTAAAATCTACTCTAAATATATATATATTTATAGTAGATTTTATATATATATATATATATATATTTAATATTATATATTTATATAATATATACACTTGTAGACCTAATATATATTTCTAAATATTATATCTATGAACTTATTTTAAGAAGAAACTACAGTTTTTCTGCATACTAAAATTTAAGAAAGTAAATATATATTAAATGAATCCAAAATTCTAAAATATTTAGCATTGATTAATATTAGATTAAAACAAGAAAATCTTTCCGAATATTTCCAGGTGTTACTCAAACAAAACAATTGTTTTTTTTTCCCTGTGTCAATCAAGATTTGAAATTATTTTGTAAGCATGAATTGGCTTTCTTTTTACTAAACTTTTTGATTGTACCATATCTTTTGTTTTAGTTACTTATTTATGAAATAATATAATAAAAGTACGATAAAGGTTGATTCATTCATTAGTTCACACACCTGTTTAACCACCTTTAATTGTTATTTAATGAAGATATAGAAGGTATCGAAAAAAATATCTAATCACTCGGAATTCATAAATTTGATTCAAATATTAGATGAAAATCTATATCTTATCAGGGGAATCACACCTGAAAGTCCCGGATTTAATTTTTAAATGTCTTTTTTTTTTTAACATACTTTTGAATTGAAATAAATATTAATTTTAAAACCGCGTTTACCCATTTGGGTTATACGCTTATAGTTATAAAACATATTTGTATAGGAATTACAGATTACTTATAAATTAGATTGGTTACAAGAACTGCTCTCCTTCATTGTCAAGTTTGGTATTCTGATCAGGCAAATGAGATCCCTCAAGCGATGCGAATGTAATCATCAGTAGAAGCGTTGGGTGATCCATCATACAGTAGGTCTATCCCCAGTTTACTTGCCTACCTACATATTCTCCCTTCTCCTCCTCTTCACTATCCTTATCACAAGTACACTCTGCATTATAGCCACCTCGTTTATCATTCATCCATCACGTGATGCAGGATATTATCTCGTGTTGACGTTTGTTTGAACTGTGCCGGTGCTTGCATCTGACCACCTTCGTTGGCGGCATTACATGATTTCAATTCCTCGCTTGTATTTCTTCGAGCGTGTAGTGAATTAACCGTAATATATTTACTAGAGCGTTGGATGATATAAAATGTTTTAGAGGTTACTTTCTAATGTCTAGACAGTATTCATTAATATCATTCAGAAGGCTTGTTTTATTATTAATCTGGCCATATATCAAGTAAAACGTTTAATCTATCATGTTCATGTCAATACTCCCAAGATACCCATTTGGAACCAAATGGTTAAAGCCATTTGTAAAATATTTCAAGTTAAAAATCACTCAGTAGTAGACTACCCATAAGTAGGTTTTTACCCAAAAAAAACCTATACATTGTTTTTTTGTCATACCACACAATAGCCAGATGTATATTTTGAACAAAATTGTTAGAACTATTTTTAAATGATTAGAATTTTCAAAAAATGTCCATCAGTAACTACACTTCAACAATTTTTTGCCCTAAAACCAATTACAAAGTGCTAGTGTTGTCATGCCAATTAAATCCTGGCTATACATTTCAAACAAAATCATTAGATCCATTTTCAAAAAATTTGGAGGTAAAAAGAATATTTACTCATCAGTAAACTACCCTTATTTGAAAGGCTAGGGTAGAAAAACAGTTTTGGGGCATAGCCTTATATTTAAATATCTAGTTTGAACCAAATCCATCAAACCATTTGAAACAGTTGGCCAGGGACAGACAGACTGACAGGTGAACAGGGGGACAAAAAACAACACATTTTTGGGTTCGTGTTCATATAAAACGAAACAGTTCGTCATAATCTCGATATAGATTTATTTCATGATCAAAATCAATTTTAACAAAAGATCTCTAAAAAAAAGTTAAAGGAAGAAGAGTATAAAATTCAATTTTAAGAAATATTACAACATCCTACAAGAATCTTCATGGACTTAAATATAAATCTATTTCAATTCCGGTTCTGAATTTTAACAATTTATTTTTATGGTTTCTGTTATGGTCCTGGTTCCTTAGAGATAAGTCAATTTCTGCTAACGGTTCTAATTCGACTCGCTTACGCAAACCACTATGGGATGTTTTGCAGATGATGTATAGTGGAATCGTGTGGCAAATTTAAGTTTATAAAATATAGTATTTTTTTTAGTACCGCGTCTGACTACCCGCTTGGTTTATATACATATTTACTAACTACCTCAATGTGTTATAGATTATGGAGGTCAAGTTTAGATTAAGTGTACATTCATTATCGTAAAGGAAGAGTGTAAAACTATTTAGGAAAAACCATTCTCAGAACACAAGGCTGAGAGTCGAACCTCGATCTCCCCGTCATCGGCTGTTTATTTTTTTCAAGAGTGGCGCCTTAGACAAGTTGGTCACCGAAGCGGGTAATGTAAAACTTTGTTTTCGGCAAATATTAAAACAATTTATTTAGCTATATAAAAAGTGACGACCACCATATGACTTGATTTTATTTATGACAGAAGTTTTAATTATATATATATTTTCAGACATCGACCATATTATGTTAGTCCCGCTGTACATGATTATCTGGTTTGTAAATATTAAAAGTGTGAAATATCTTGAATACCAGTAAAAACTTCAGGTCCTAAAAAAAAAACATTAAAATAAAAGAATTGACATCCTACTTTAAGACTTGCAGTAATGAACGAGTAATACGTTTAGATTGAGACATGCACTAATAAACAAAAGTAATTACATTTTACTTTGCATT
Organism: Timema cristinae; assembly: GCA_039000515.1. Lineage (NCBI taxonomy): Eukaryota > Metazoa > Arthropoda > Insecta > Phasmatodea > Timematidae > Timema > Timema cristinae. The sequence continues at coordinate 109,496,585 of JBCFYV010011172.1, forward strand.
AATTTAAACGTAATCCCACTTCACTTTAATACTGTCTGTAGTAAAAAAGTAATCACAATTTTACTTAAAGACTTACAGTCATAAAAACGAATGACACACCTTACTTCAAGATTCACAGTAACCAAACGTAATGACATTTTCATTTTGGTCATGTTTTTGTTACGTAAATACTCACTCCTTTATAGTGAATTTCTGGATCTTTTTTTCTGTTTTTTTTTACTCATGTTTAAAATTGCTGTCCCCTTGTATGGGAAGAGCACGGTGGGAATAAAAGTATTTAAAAGTTTCAAATGTTACTAAGTTGTGCTAATCAATCTATTTTTTGAGTACAAAAGAAGTCGAATCGAACATCTGAAATATTCTTGAAACTGAATAGAAGTAAAAATAAGGTGTATTGTTATAGCTAGAATTGTTTTCTTTTATTATATATTTATATAACTAAATCTAGACATTATAATATATATATATATATATATATATATATATATATATATATAAATGTATACATATATTTTATAAAGTTATAGAATGTTTTATTGCAAAAATATTTAGTATATTTCGGCACAGGATAATAGATTTTCTTTCTTTTTACAATCTATTAGGATTAAACGCTTATATACTAATTACGATAACTCATTACGGGTGAGGAAGGTTTAATATACAAGAAGTGTACCCGTATTTGCATGGATAGAGTGTGTGTGTGGGAAACCATTTAGGAAAAACCACCATCAGTACACCCTACCAGGATCAAACCACAATCTCCCGTCTTTTTGGCAGTCCAGTCTATTGCGAGAGTAGCACCTTAGATCATGCGGCCAGCAAAGCGGGTAACTATTTAATCACATCAGATTTTTGTAATTTGAATACTAAGAATGACGAAAAAGGTCAACTAATAGAGGCTGTCATGTTGGTCTCACAAGGCTGAGTCGTTTTAGGAGGTACAGGGCTAGTTTCATAACCAAACTTTGTACGCTTCAAGTGCGGTGGTATACTTAAATCCGGACGACACTTATCTATATCAGAATGGAATAGGCCAGTTTCGTATGTGAAACTGGCCCGTTCCATTTAAGCTTATAGGAGTGTCGTCTTTTTAATATCGAGCTACCCGCCTCGGTGGCGTAGTTGCCTAACGCGCTTGTCGTGTTGAGCTCGACTGCTGAGGACGGGGAGATCGAGGTTTGAATCTCGGTCGGGTGAACTGGGGCGGGTTTTTCCTAAATGGTTTTCCACTCTCCCTCCACGCAAATGCGGGCTCACTTCCTCTAATTCAATCTCCCCAATTCCTGATTCATTAGCGTAATTAGTACTTAAAGCGTATAACCCGAACGTTTAGTAAGACGCGATGATAAATATTATTATTAATTTCGAGCCGCACTTGTGGCTTACTAATTATGAATATTAAATTGGTGCATTATCATCGTTGGTATGGGCGTACCAAAGACGAAGGGTTAAGGGGCGTCGGATGTTCAACTATAAAAAAAACTACTTAGGACCAATTAATTTATACTCAGTCCCTCATCATTCTCGTCCGATTAATAAGGTTGTGTGTTGGCTGGAAAAATAAATGCTAGTTTTTTGTTTGTTTTTTTAAAAGATTTTTAAACAATTTATTCTTTATTTTGGCTTGGATAGATACAAATATATCTTCAGTATATCTGTCAAATTTAATTTTCTGTTTGAATGCTTTTAATGAACATAGTGGCAATTGAACTTTTAAAATGAAGAAGAAAAGATATGTTTAAAATCAGCCATTCCCATGACAAATATTCGAGAAATGTTTTATATTACTATGTGTACAAAATTCAACTAAACATATGTATATACTGAAGGAATATTTTATCTATTTCGTTTTGTTATTGAAAGTGCAAAAATATAAAACAAAGCACACATTCTCTTTTTTTCTAACCTTAATTGGATCTTTTAAAACTTGTCTTGAATGCTATAATTACCACTCAATTGACTTCTTTAAAAATGATGGAATTAATTCCAACGCTGCAATACAGGTGTATGCCAAATGCCATAAAATCTATAAACAAATTTACAACCAGTAATGTAATTTTAATACTTTTGATTAAAATTAAAATACCTGTTTCGGTGGCCGCATCGTTTAAGGTACTATTTTCAATCCCAGTCAGGTGCACCGAGGGTGTGTTTTCCTATATGTTTCCCCACCCTCTCTCAACGTCAATTTGGGTGCACTTCATTAAAATCAAACCTTCCTAATCCCTAACACATTAGTGTAATTAGTAAATAGGCTTTTAACCCTTTCAGATAATAAGACGAGGTGCTCTAATAAATGGTAACATTCAATTGAAACAAAAGAAGATATGTTTGGTATTTACTTAAAAAATCACCAAATATTTTATAGATGTTTTGAGTAAATAAAACAGAGTATAATTTTAATTACTTCATTGAACATCGCAGAATCAAGAAACTAAGAACTACATTGTGGGTGGCTAATATATCAGTTGCATTTTAAAGAAGGCTATTTTACCATTTACAAATTTTAAATCATTTCCAAATGCGTCTTGTTACAATTAGCCTTAACAGTTACAGTGTTTCTCAGACAAACTTGCCGACAATATAATCATTAGAACACCACTTTTGAGCTTCTAGTACTCAGTCCTTTGCCATCCTTCTTTTGAGAAAGTGCCAGCGGTTGACTGACAGTGACTGACTGAAATTTACCGAATAATAATAGTTTTCTTCTATTAATATTCTCATTAACGTAGACGAGTCTACACACAAGCAACAATTTTAATCTTATATGCTAATAAAAACTTGAAAATCAATTAAAAAATTGTATGGAACTCCACATGGACTTTCTCACTCCATTGTTTAAAAATGGAGATATCAAAATTCGTAATATATATTAAACCAAATAACATACACTATTTAACCTCAGCAAAAACTGCGCCATACTTACGTAAAACATTATTTAACTCCCAGTTTTAAATTTGATAATTTTACTTTTAAAGAATTAAAGTCCTCATTTGTATATTTGGAACAATAAAAATGAATAATTTTGTGTCCACAAGGGTCAACCTCCAGTTAAAATTGTCGACATTTTATTGAGGGTTACACATCCTATGTTTATCGCATTGTTTTTAAATTCCTCACTTATAAATTTAGATCAATAAAAAAGGTAAATATTGACTATTGAGTCAAAAATGATAGAGATGGTTCATTATTGTACAAATATCTCCCCTAAGAGGTTGAAGAAAAAAGAATAGATACTTTTGGAGGGACCTACTTATCTACTTATTTTATGGAATTAGAGAACTATTGTGTTAAAGCTTAAGTAGTATCTCTGTACAATTAAAGCTCACAAAATTCGATTAATTCATTAGCCAATATCTCAAACACTTTTGGTTTTATAAAAATATATTTCAAATATGTTTTTTAAATCATAAATAGACCTACATATTTGCAATGATAAGTAATTTAATATATCAAAAAGTTACGGAGATATGAATTAAAAAATTGAGAATTTACGCATCAGACCGGAATCCTTAAAGTCATGTTGACGAAAAACTGAGAGTAACCATATTGTTTGTAAAATTGATCAATGTTTAGAAATGAAATTTAATCAAAATAGTTAAAGCTGATATTTTTTAAATAGATTTTTTTTCTCTTTTCACCCTTTCGTAAACCATTCTTAATTTTAGGGTTAGATATCCAAATCCAAAAATCTCTCGGGGAAACCCTATGAAAACCCTAGATACCAAAACAGATACAGATACAGAAACAAAGATAAAAAGTAACTTCTCTCTCTACCAAAGAGCATATTCAATTTCCCAGACCTCAATTTAAAAATTTATTTGCAAAAATCTCAGAAACTATTGGTTTTATAAGACGACACTTCAGATAAATATTTATTATTTTTAATGTAGTACTAAAACTTTTCAATGATAATTTATTTAGTATCTCAAATAGTTTAGGAGATACGACCCAAATTGTAGATCTACTCTATGTAAAGTACCCTTCAAGTAATTTCTACGAAAGAACTAGATGAACCATTTTGCTTGTAATATTAAAATGTGCTTGGATACAAATTTTAATCAAAATTTCTAAAACTGACTGAGAGAAAATCGAAATTTTCTCTTCTTTCCCTTAAATAAGATATCCTTAATTTTAGGGTAGTGTCACAACAGTCACAACGGATTGGGATGTTTAATTTAATTTGTATAACTTGGTTGAATCTACGTGACTGAAATATCTGGCCAAGCAAACTAGTTGTATTGAAACATTAAGAAAGAATGCTGACAACTCGCAACAGTCTTGTCCCAGTTGTACAGTAACTGGGCCGGTTTGGGCTATAAGAGCTTCTGTTATATTGCAATCGGGGCTGACATAATAATATCTTTTTCGGAGGCAGTTATTCTGCCCGTCTTCGGACTATTACGGGTCTTCAGCGACACTTGTACTAGATGGAAGCCACGGTGCCCAGTGTACTGGGTTTGAATCTGTAGGCACTCATTAGAGGTGTCAATCGAGCCATTAGTTTACAATAAACCCCATAAACGTAACCTCCAGTATTATTTCGAGCCCAACTATCTACCTTGACACTGGCCCTACCCTTTCCCGCAAGAAATCCTCACAGATCCGGCCCATGTAGGTGACAATTGCATAAATACTTTTTAAAAAAATCGGGGGAATCTTATGAAAACCTTAGAAACCAAGTCAAAGCTAGAACGGTAAGATGGTTTCGGCTCTAGGCCGAGATTCAGACACACAGATGTTGTCGCGAAAACCACTTTTTTGATTTCAGGGCTATGTGAAATGTGATATTTATAAAAACCTCGATTTACTATCATTATTATTTCTTACATTCTCGCTCTCTTACAGGCAGAGAAAGTATTGTGATCGTCAAAAATATTTAACTCGAAATTTTGATGAATCTCGACGTTTCATGATCCCCCGAATCCGAAAAAGTTGTTTTGAATTTCCGTCTTTCTGTCTGTCTGTACCTCTAACTAAAGCTAAATTATTTTACTGATCAGGCTAAAGTTTGGTATCTAGGGTTTCCATAGGGTTGCCCTAAGGATATTTTGGAATGGCTATCTAACCCTAAAATTAAGGGTAGTTTAGTGAAGGGTAAAAAGAGAAAAAGTCGATTTTCTCAAAATCGGCTCTGATTTTGTTTAAATTTCATTTATAAATATTTATAAATATTTCAAACAAAATGGCTACTCTCAGTATTACGGCAAAATTACTTTAAGGACTCCGGTCTGATGCGTATATTATCTTTTTTTTATATAATATCTCCCTAACTATTTGAGATATGAAATTACTTATTGTTACAAATATGTAGGTCTTTTTATAATACAAATATTTTATAAGAAGCATATTTTTATAAAACGAATAAATTCCAAGATATACGTAAATAAATAAATATATATATATATAATATATATTAATAACTTTGAACACAAAAGGTAAAGGTATTGTGACCGCAAAAGAAAATAATCCTGAAATGTTGATGGATGTCGATTCAAACACCCCCTCCCCCCCTAAAAATCCTAAAAAGTGGTCTTTGCAATGACGTTTGTCTGTCTGTTTAAACTTAAAATCAAGAGTAGTTTAATAAAGGGAAAAAAAAAGAATAAATAGTTTTTCTCAAAATCGGCTATAACGATTTTGATTAAAATTCGTATCTACTCGTTGATTAAGATTAAAATTAAACTGTCTATTTTCATTTTCCTATGAAAATTAATTTTAGAGTATTCTACAGAAGCTGAGATTTTCGTATCTCCTTAACTATTTGAGATAATAATAACTTATAATTGCAAAATTATAGTACTATTAATAATAAAAGCTTTATATGAAATATATTTGTATAAAACCAACAGTTTCTGAGATATTAGCAAATATATTAATACAATTATGTGAGCTTTAGTTGTAAAGAGATACTGCTAAGTTTTAACTCAATAATTCTCCAATGCCATAGAGTAATTAAATATAAGTAAGTCCCTCAAAAGATTTATGTTATTTTTCCTTAAACCTTTAGATCATTGTTGTACAAACATTTATTCTATCTCCAGTTGGGATTCAATAGTCAATATTTACATTTTAATTGGTCAAAATTTATAAATGAGGAATTTAATAGCAATGCGATACATGAAGATGTGAAACACCTAATAAAATATCGAAAATGTAAACTGGAAGTCGAAATTTTAATACGAAGTGTCGACCCTTGTGGACCCAACATTGATCTTTTTTTTTATCGGTCCAAACATTCAAATGAGGACATTAATTCTTTAAAAATAAAATTTCAACATTTAAAACTGGGACTCAAATAATGTTTTATATTAGTAGAGTGCAATTTTTGCTTGGTTTTGCTCGTGTATATTATTTAGTTTCACATATATTACGAGTTTTGAGTAAATATCTCCATTTTTAAACTATAGAGCGAGAAAGTCCGTGTGGAGCTCTGTACCATTTATTACGATAGCAATGCTTCTATCTCCGAGGGTTCGAGAGAATATACAACTTAAGGAAACCTACAAACTATGGTAAATGCACACCACAGAGACTATAGTAGACGCCCATGGTTACTTAAGCTTTCTTTCGAGGGGTAGAATGTGAGTGCGAATCCAACTTTTATTATTATATTTGAGATATTTAACGTGCACTTTCTGAACTGACTGATTATATCATCACACGAGAATCTCTATGAGCGAGAGAGAAAGGGCCCATCAATTTGGCCGAGAAAGGTATTTTCACATACTTTCCAGGATATTCTACTCGCCGAAATCGATATGGTACCGATGGATTTCCTTCACTTTCGAAGGAAGTTGTGCTACGGATTCTTAACGTCCAAGAAAAATTCTTCAACCCAAACTAGGCTTGAACCCACGAATATTGGGTCATGAGACGAGCACATACGTATACTTATTATATAAGACCACCAAGGTCAACGAGTGACGAGTGGTAAGACAAATTCTAATTATATTTTCTGCCAGAAAATAAATACATTAATCATAAAATGTACCTTACTTACTGCAAATAAACTATTCCAAATTGTCATGATATTTGTATGCTTTGTTACCAATCTTTATGCCAAATACAATCAAACGATTATAATAATCTTATTTACTAAATTGTAAAAAAAAAACGCATTACATTTATATTTGCGGGGGAAGATGGGGATTACGGATAATCTTACGTTGGAGAAGATGGGAGGGGGGGTGGGGGGGGGGTGTCAAATATAATAGAAAACAAGCCTTACGTAATTTAAGGGCAGGAGACCTATGCACATATGGAGAGGTTGAACGGAAACCATATTATTGATTTTAACTATCATTTTAAATTTCGGGGACTTTGACCAAATGTTTGTTTTCTTGTGCGAAGAAATGAATACACATTAAAATAATGAAAGGTCCGGAATTACGGCAAGTCTTTTGTTGGTGACTTAGTTCTGATAGAGTGCACACGGAGATTGCATGATACGTCTATGAGTATTCATCCCTTTCCCTTTACAGTCCCTCTTTTCTTTCTCTCTCGGAACTAATTACAAACTTTTGATGTTCCAACGACTGGAAGTACGGATGAACGTCAGGTATTCCTCTCATCAGTGTACCCTTCCCAGTAACCCTACTAAGCACACACCAGAGTGGTATCTAGTAGTTTACCCACCAGATAGCCCATGACAAAGGAAGAGATGATGAAGACTTCTTGCTGTGCGAATCACCGTTGAAGGGTGAGTAGCGTGGGGGCCCTACCACGGCAATTTCAACTTTGACCCCAATTTGGAGAGTTCATTGAACTACTTTCCACATCCGGTTGAT
>JBCFYV010011172.1:109525336-109539025 GCA_039000515.1 Timema cristinae
ATTTAAAATAGCGTAAACTTAAGTTTTCTCATACTATTTCATTTTTTTAATAATTTCTTTTTATCCAACTCGAAGCAATATTTTAAACATAATTAAAAGTACTTATTCTTCGTTTTGGAACGTTATTAATTTTGTGTAATATAGTGCACAATACAGGCATAGTATTTACTTGGAAAAGAGAAAATTGTTGTCATTTTTACACACAATAAATGATTTTATGATTATTTTATCGTATTTTGAAATATTTAACTGAATAAAATATTTTAATCAACTGCGTGGGTGCATCATTGTAAAAAAACTTGTTTATCGTCATGTTCAATCATATGGTTTAAATTCGTCAGTCACCATTTTGAAGCTATGTTCGTTAGAAGTTTTTGTGAAAATGGTTTGAATATATTTTTTAAGTGGAATAAAACGATAAATAAACTTTGTGTCCGTCCTAAAATAAATATATAAATAATAATGGCCTAAATTACTGTGGTTAATTATCACATTAATATATTACCATCTGATTTCATTACAGTCATCCAAAGTGATAGATGTCAGCTGTTGGCGTAGTGATATATTAGGGACTACTTTGTAAAGGGCTAAACTGCTTTAGCCCCGTTCAAAAGTAGCGAATGAAAAAGAACGTATATTCTGTTAGTGCCTGCATATTATCAAAAGTAACAATAACAAACTAATGTTAAATACCTCGCCCATTATATATGTCTCTGTTTACATACCTATTGCGCCGAGTCAACCTCAGAGTTCGGTGCCCCAGCTATTAACACAACACAGAAAGAAAGCGAGGAGAGCTCCGCTTTCGACCACGATTTCAAACCGACTAACTGCTTCATGGCGGCCTACGACCAGCGTGCCTCGACCGTCTAGAAGCTTCGGGAAGATCCCCCTTAGCCTCCTAGAAGCTCCGGGAAGATCTCCCTTCCCTTCCTACGCACCAATTCACCACGTGGGCTCTGCCAACTATATATTGGCCTGCTTGCTTGAAGAATGGCAGAACACGTCAGGAGACGATTGGGAAACCTCCACCACGCTAACAGGCCACGCGTTTACATCTGGTCTACGTAATCTACATAATCTACATCGGACCTGCGGTCAAGGGAAATGGGTCCCTTGGACAGAAGGAAGTCGCAGGGCCAACCTAATTCAAGGGCTTGATCTCTCGAGTAAACTCCAAGTTTAAAACTCAACTGTTAGGTTTAGTCTATGTCCTCGCAGGATAGTTAGTATAATTAATCATTAGAGATAGAGATGAGGAATATAACGTGTCTATTCTGAGATGCGGTTATGATATAATTGTATGACTAGTTATATAGGATAGGCTGAGAGTAGACTCTCCCTTATTAGGAAAGCAAGGTACTTATACACTTGCGGTGTAGCGCGCCTCTCGCGCCCTAGAGGCTGGTCCTTAAAGGCCAGGCTCACGTTGGGATGTTTAATCCCACGGCACGTACTATGTGACCATAGGTGCCTTATTGTGGTAGCTTGCCAGGGCAGGCGATAGTTCTTGTTATATGGAGGCCGCAGATTCAGGCCTAATTGGGTTTACAAGTCATGGCCTATATTTGAGTTGGGTAGTTAACCAATGGGTCGCATGTTCTATCCATGATTGGCCCGTGGTTGATTCTTAGATTTAATTTTGTAACTCTCTTTAAGAGTACACTGGACGTGAGCCGCCTTTGACCCTCGGGCGCGGTTGCGGCAGTCATTAGTTTCTTATTTAAGTAAGGTTGTACTGGTCACCCTTCAGGTGCTCAACCAGTGGGACGCGTCCCTTCCAGGACTATCCCGTATGTGTTGTATATTCAAGTACGTTGTTTTTACCCTGTGTAAAGGTTGTAGCTGTTGTGCAGGGCTCTCTATTATAACAGAACTAGAACTTGCCTGATGTACGAACTAATCTTGCCTACGCGGCCAACTTACCTAGTTTATAGTATTGTTTATTACGTAGCTTTGTAGTCTGCGTTGTTATCGGGACGCCTCACGCCCCCAGTTGGCCTAGGCTTAGGCAACGCTGCCACTTATCATTGTAAGTTATATATGACAAAGTACTTGTTGAGATTTAGTGCAATATGCTTATATGTCCTTTGATCTTGTATATTATATCATTAAATTGCATTAACTCCAATCTTCTCTTGTTCTCATCATTTGTATTTGCTCGTCCTTTTTGTGCACCCCCCCCGGTGCAACTTCTAGTAACATTTTGAGCTGCCATCTAAGTAAACTTAGCTCATGAATGAATAATAGGGTTTTCATAAGTTTCTCCCTAGGAATTTTTGGAATTGTATATCTAGTACTATGATTAAGAGAAAAAATATATTTTATAAAAATCCGCTAAAGTTATTACGATAAAATTTTGTGTCTAAGCGTGTTCAACATTATAAATAAAATGATATTTTTCATTTTACCATCAAACTGAATTTGAGGATACTTTACATAAGCGAGAATTTCCAACTTTGATTACATCTCCAGAACTATTTGAGAAACGAAATAGCTTATCATAGTAAAGATGTAGAACTATTAAATATAAAACTATTTTATTTGAAATTTATTTTCATTAAATTAGTAGTTTCTGATCTATAAGCATATACTAAAAAAGAAAATCAAGTCTTAAAATGAAATTGATTTTTATGCTCCTTGGTAGACAGAGATATTCATCTTTTCTCAGAGTTTCTGTCACACTGTATATTGTTTTATTTATACTCTTTGGTGGAGTGTTTCTGCAACAGTGTATGTTGTCGATTTTCACAGATCTTAAAATTTTTCAGTAAATGTCTCTATTTTAAGATTAAAAAGAACGAGATTCTTTGCTGTGCTTCATTCCATTTACTTTAGTTGATAGCTCTATGCTTTTTATTCGTGATAAATTAAGACTACTAAATGATTATAAATAATACTCAAATTTTTGGGGCGTAGGAGTGAATCAAAATAAAATACATAAAACCTGCGTGTGAGTTAAGTTTTGAATAACATATAAAACTGGAATTTCATGGACATATATCCACGGTGGCGCTAGAGGGTCCCCCTTCGCATAAATAAAGCATTTACCAGAAACTTCTGAATCATGGGGGTTCTAAAGTAAATGTTCCCTGTTGTAATAATTGATGTTTTTATAATTAATTATTCTATGTGATATAAAATGATAGCACGACCCGAAAAGCACGCATTACACTTTAGAGAACACGTTCACTTCATTCCTTTTAGCCATTTAAAAACCCCTCCGGTTTTCAAAATATTAGTTCAGGGAATGGAAAAATAAACTTAAAGCGCATATGCTATGGTGGTTTCTGAAAGTTTTTCAATCAAATACATTGATAATGAAAACAATTATTTTTAATATGGATTTAAAATGTCTCTAAGCCCTTTCCTCTCACCACCACCACCACCACCACCACACACAAAGCGCACCACTGCTTTCATATTCCAACGCCATTGTAAAAATACTAACTTTTACAAATATTTTCTATCTGAATATAAGCAAATTATTTAAATTCCGACCATTGAATAAATAGTACACGTGTAGTTCTAATATTTTAAAAATAAATTTGAATTTGTTCTATTAACTGATACTAATATTAATTTACTAATATTAATTGACTCAATATATCAAAAGGTATTTATTCTTTAAATATTATTGGTTGAAATCATTCTATGCATGTATTTTTAAATTAATAATAAAATAATAAATTGACATAATTTTTTTCGCTTTGAAACTAAATGGTACGGTGCACTTTACAGATTTTCTATATTATCTTATCTTAAAATAGATACATTTATTGAGGACTTTTAAGATTTGTGATACAAAATAATTTACATTGTAGCAGAAACATTCCAATACAGAGCATAATTAAATAATATATAGAAACTGAGTGACGGGGAACATATGTGTCCACCATAAATGGGAACAATCAATTTCAAATTTCAAAGACCTTCATTAAATAAATAACTTATATTTATTTATATATAAGACCTTGTTTTATCATATTTTTTATTTTCTCTCCCACTTACAGGTAGAAAAAGTATTGTGATCGACAAAAAAAAAAAACCTAAGATTTCGATGAACTTTGAAGTTTCATGACCTCTTAAATCCGAAAAAGTGGTTTTTGCATGTCCATCTGTCCATCCTTCCGTATGTCTCTCCGTCTATCCGCCAGCCTATCGGAGTAGAGACTAAACTATTTTACCGATTGGGCTAAAACTTGGTATCTGGGGTTTTCATAGGGCTGTGCCTAGGGGTTTTTGGAATTGGATATCTAACCCTAAGATTAAGGGTAGTTTACTTAAGGGTGAAAAGAGCACAAATCGATTTTACCAAAATCGGCTCCAACAATTTTGATTAAATTACATTTTCAAGCATTGATCAATATTATAAACAAAATTGCTACTCTTAATTATTCGTCAATATGACATTTAAGGGTTCCGGTTTGATGTATAAATTCTACTTTTTTTTTTATATCTCTGTAACTCTTTGAGGTATGAAATTATTTATCATCGCAAATATGTAGATATATTTATAGTACAAATAATTTATTTGAAACATATTTTTATAAAACCAATGTTCTTCAAGTTATACGCAGATATATTTTTAAAACTTTTTGAACACTAAGGGCAAAGTATTGCAACAGTAAAAAAAAAATCCGACCCAAGATGTTGATGGATGTCGACGTTTCATGACCCCCCGAACTAGTTAAGTCCCTGAAGAGGGGCCCGTAGGATTTTCGTATATGGAAATTTACTTTTGAATTTATGATTATTGACGCTTTAGGGGTTACAAAATGTCAGGGTAGCTATTTTGAATCATGGTACTCTCCAAGATGGTGCCCATTAAAGATGGAGAAAGAGCAATTTCCTGTAGACCCTATTATTTCAGTAACCAACTACCTGATTTTAACAATGTCTTCTCTTATATTAAAGCTTATAAAATGGTCTTTGATTTTGATTCTAAAGGGGTTTTGTTTTCGATATTTCCTCTCTGTGTATTATAATTTTACTATTTACAGTTGAAGAGAGGAGATAACCGAAAAACACCTTGTATAAAAGTTTTTGGAAATTTAATTTACTCTATTACTCAGTGTCCATATATTTCAAAACTCCGTTTTGTGAACAATAAAATGTCCTTGAAGTTAACGGGGTACGCAGTCCACCACAAGATCGCTCATCTAACCGCTTCAAGTTTACATGGTAATGGTCAGTCTAAGTTATTTTAAATATCATGCTTGGTCAAATTCCTCTTTATTTATATCCGACGTAATTATAAATTATTAAAATTATTTCCACAGTATTTATTGTGCAGAGGTGAAGGGACTAGTTTCCTTCACAATCGGCTCTTATCATATTTCTAACTAAGTGGACTAAGTGAATGAACTCAATCCAGAATTTGTCAGTTTCACTTTTTTCCGGCAATGTTTGCTTAAACTCTGCAAAATCTTTCATAACTATCCGTGTTACATTTTGGCATTTATGTTCTGCAGTTCTTCAGTACATGTTTTGGACTTATCGTTAACTCATCTCTTCAGCGAGTCAACTCTTCGCTGTAATTCTCAATTTTTTCTTCATTAAAAATTCGAACCACAGAAGTTTCTCCATTGACTCGCATAGAAAAAATTTGTCCTTTAATTATCTTACATAATGAGCTCCACTAATTACGGATTCAGCCACTTTAAATTCAAAAACGTAGGTTTAATTCTGATCATATTAAATGATCCAAGGCACATACAATATCAGAAAATTCTTTCGGAATGTGCAGCGTTATTTATTTTGCTGTAGGGTTAGCCCCTTCGTCTGCTGATACAGACAAGTACTTTTGTTTCAGTTGACATTGTGGATTTTGAAAGTTCTTTAGAGCAGTGTATATAGTACTATATAAATTTACAATATTAGGGATCACCTGAATTAAACTAACAGAGCTTGATAGTACTCTCTCCTTTGTAACAACAGAGTTTAAGACAATTCATGAAGGTATTAATTGATGTAAATAAACAGATATAACACTGCCTTTAACAGCGTTTAGCAAACTCAGTCATGGTAAAAACCAGACGGTATACATTTTGGTGATGAGGTCATTATCATATTGATCCATGTGAGATAACCTTTCATCAACTATGTAGTCAGCTGGTAACGCTGGTCTATCTCATTGAGATTTTGATATGGTAAGAGGTTTGTAAATTTTCTCTCCATGAATTACATTTATCTCAGATATTTTTTGCTTGTGAAGATTGATGTTACCCTTTTATTGAAAGAAGACTACAACAGTCTCGTGACTACTTCCTATACCAGAGAGACTAGCTTCATAGTGATAGAATTTGTCAAATGCACATAATGTGAATGTTTCACTGGTAAAATAACTGAGAAGTGGTACTTCCATGGCACTGTTTTTTTTTCAATGTTACTTGTTAAATCATTGTGGTATCAAACAAGCTCATTGTAACTTATAGTTAACCCAAAATGATTGAGACTTGTTATTAGACTTTTACTTTTACAAATATTATGAACTGCTTTTGAAATCATTATGTGGAGTGGCGTTCTTTTCCGCCCATCATGGATACCATAATAGATTATTTGGAACTCAGCAAAGACTTTTCTAAATCCTGCAGAAGGCCTTTAACCGAATTCTTAGAGAATGATCACGCTGGTTGTTGTCTTATGAATCTCGTCTTTAAATGGAAAAGTTCATAAAAAATATAATATTATAGGGTCTGGAAAAGCTATGTTTTTCTACGCACCTTATAAACAGTGAGCGTAACAAAATCTATCTTGGAGATCAAAGTCTACGTTGTGAAACGCTTCCCTTAATATTTTAGCCCCTTCTCTTACTGGATTCATCTTTTTATTATGTTTTCGAATTTTCTTTGCCGTATCTCCTGAGAAGGATTTAAAGAAGACCTTTGGGATTTATTCACTTCTAGAGGATGGAAAAAGCATATGTTTTCAACATATTGATTGATAAGACGCATTCTCATTTCCTTGTCAGTAATATTTCATTTTGTAGTGGGCTATTTCCCATGTCTAAAATATTACTAAACTTATAACCTCCGCCGTTCATTAGACCAGAATTACTAGAATTGAGTGTTTCAGCAAACATTTAAGGCTTACGACTATAGGAATCTTTCCTATGCTCTTAATTACATCGATCATATTGAAGAAAATATCCTGATATAGGAACACAGTTCTGATAGCAATACAGATCATCTCCAAATACTGCGTATACGTATTATAAGTCACATGTTCATGTAAAACTCCATCTTAGAAAAACTTTGTGGCTTCGAAATTTTTTTGGCACTATTAACCTCGAAGATCCAAAACTTCTCAAAAGTACCTTTGAACTTTAATTTGGAACAAATAACATATAGTTGTCTAAATAGATGCATGCCTTTGCTTCGGTGAGCTATAACAACGTGTTCTTGCCATTTTTGCTGAGATTTTATCGTTATGAGAAGTGCCTTGTTCAGAAGGTTCTAAATTTATATTTTTCAGATTACCTAGATCCTTTTACAATGTGTATTTCTATAGCACACATTACTTACATGATACACTATGTCAAGTGTTGGATCTTGATTGATTCTCTGTGCTACTTCATATTCTCAAATTGCAGCTGCTCCCAAAAATTTATTCCTCCTATTCTCCGTACTTGTTTGAATACGACTGCATTTTTGACAGATTATACATTTGGTTGAATCAATTTGTCTGGATTTTTTTGTCAATAGTATACCATCCATGTTTTCTTTTGTTCTCTGATTATCTTGAAACAGAGGAAATCAGATTATGATACCTATGATCTAGGTGAGATAACATTTCACAGTGTTGTATAGTGCTACAAAAAAAACACATTATTCAATATGGCGACACAAATCTACATATTACAACTCAATAAAATAAACCCAGCATTTCTTAACAATAACATATATAATGAAAGAAAAATTATGCCTACTATTATACTACCAACCGATCGCCTGTTAGGATACTAAAAGTATGTCCTCTATACTAACAGCTTATTTCCTGTTATGATACTAACATTATGTCTAATATACTAACATCTTATGGCCTGTTAGATACTAACAGTATTTTTACTATATCAACAGTTTATTGTCTGTTCGGATACTAACAATATGTGTACTATACTTACAGCCGATTGCCTGTTAGGATACTAACAGTGTGTCTACTATACTAACAGCTTATTGCCTGTTAGGATACTAGCAGTATGTATACTATACTAACAGTTTAATATCTGTTCGGATACTAACAATATTTATACTATACTTACAGCCGATTGCCTGTTAGGATACTAACAGTGTATCTACTATACTAACAGCTTATTGCCTGTTATGATACTAACATTATGTCTACTATACTTACAGCTGATCAGCCAGTGGGGCAGAAAATTAACTTATAATTTAAGTTTTCTTGAATATTTAATTTCTTTTTCTAAATACATTAGATTCTTAGTACCCTATTACATATTAATTTCGTGCTTGAAAATAAAATGTAGGCTAAAATACTAATTTATGCAAAATAAAAAATACAATTTTTCTCACTGATGTTGGCAATAAGTTCGCACAAAGCATGGGCGAATTATTTTAATCTATTTATAATAACGTTGGTTATAAATAAAGAGGAATTTGACCGTCCATGATATTTAAATAACTTAGACTGAACATTCACCTTGTAAACTTGACGTGGTTAGATGAGCGATCGTGCGGTAGACTACGTACCCCGTCAACTTCAAGGACATTTTATTCATCCCAAAATGGAATTTTGAAATATATGGAAACTGATCCTTATAGTAAATTAAATTTCCAAAAGTTTTTATCAAGTTTTTTATTATCTCTGCTCATTCAGCGGAAAATCATGTTTAGCTATCAATAAAAGTCAAATCTTTGTCAAAAATAGTAAAATTCAACTACACAGAGCGGAAATATCGAAAAAAATCATGAGAATCAAAATCAAAGACCATTTAATTTCCTCTAATATAAAAAATACATTATTAAAATCGGATAATTGTTTACTAAAATAATAGGGTCTACAGGAAATGGCTTTACCTCCATCTTTAATGGCCGCCATCTTGTAAAGTACCATAATCCGAAAAAGCTAACCTGACTTTTTGTCGCCCCTAAAGTGTCCAGAATTATTATTTCAAAAGTAAATTTTCATACACGAAAATCCTATGGGTTCTCCTCTTCAGGGACTGGATTAAACCTTAAAAAGTTGTTTTTACAATGCCGTTTGTCTGTGTGTCTAACACTAAAATTAAGAGTAGTTAAAAAAAAAGGCAAAAAGATAAAAAAAAATCGATTTTCTCAAAATCGTTTGTAATGATTTAGATTAAAATTCTAATTTAGGCGTTGATTAAAATTATAAATAAAATGGATATTTTCATTTTCCCATGAAAATGAATTTTAGGGTACTTTACAGAAGCGGAAATTTCTGTGTCTCCACGAATCTTTGATGTACTAAGTAATTTATCATTTCAAAATTGTAGTACTGTTAGAAATAAAATAAACTTTTATTTGAAATGCATCTTTATAAAATCAATAGTTTCTGAGAAATTGAAAATATTATAATACAATTTTGTGAGCGTTAGCAGAGATAGCCCCCTACTACTTGAGTTTTAACACAATCATTATCTAATTCCAAAGAGTAAGGAAATAAGTAATTCTCTTAAAAAGTTTTTTTTTCCCCTTTAACCTATAAGGTGAATTGTTTGTACATCAATCTATCTCTATCATTTTAGACTCAAGAGACAATATTTACCTTTTTTTTTTGTTGGCCTAAATTTTTAAATGAAGAATTTAATTACAATGCGATAATCATAAGATGTACAACCTCTAATAAAATGTCAAAAATTTTAACAGGAAGTCAAAATTTCAAAACAAAGTTTCGATCCTAATGAACCCAATATTGATCTTTTTTTTATCTAAATAATCAAGTGAGGACTTTAATTCTTTAAAAATAAAATTGTAAAATGTAAAACCGGGAGTGAAAAAAACGTTTTATCTAAGTATAATGCAATTTTTGCTTGAATTTGCTAGTGTATATTATTTCGTTTCACATATATTATACGAGTTTTGAGTAAATATCTCATTTTTAAACAATGGAGTGAAAAAGTCTGTGCAGAGTTCCGTAACTTTTATTATCTCTTTAATAGTACTGACACTTTTTACAATGATAAGTTATTTCATATCTGAGATTTGCGGGGATATGATTATAAATTGAAATGTCTGCTTAAGGTGATTCTTCCAACAAGCTTCTCCTAGAATGAATAGGCTATAACATTTTGACAGGGAATTTTTAACATGGTTGAAGGGCGTGTTGTGTTGTGAAGAGGGGGGTGGGCAGGTGGAGTGGGAAAGTAAGCTGGGATTGCCAGCTCTTTGTTCACAACAGTGTTGTCATAGCACTACCTCTTTTTTCTCGCTAATTTAGAACATGAATGGTCACTGCATGACTCACCCGGGAGTTGTGGTCTTGAGTTTGAATCCCGGCTACTAATATTAAAAGAATATTAATAATTTAAAATAATGAACTTAATACACGTGTCGCAAAGTATTTATTGTACTGAATACTACTAGGCCAATTTTTGCAAAATGTGTCCTTAAAAGGAAAAAAATGTATTACTAGGTAATTTAATGAAATAATTTGAGTGGTGAAAGTTTAAGGGCTCATTTGTTATTCTTTTAGCACCAAGTTTTACTATACGTTCGCGGTATACTCACCTGTACTAATTACACTAATTAGTTAGGGATTAGGAAAGCTGAATTTAGAGGAAGTGCACTCTCATTTGCATAGAGAGAGAGAGTGTGGGAAATAATTTATAATAAAACTACCTACTGTATACCCTACGGAGATCAAACTCCAATCTCCCTGTCTTTAACGCTCTTGTCTACGACGAGAATGACGCATTAGATGTCATGCGGGCACCGGAGCAGGTTTTAGAGTTCTTTATTTGTAGTAAAAAAAGTAATACTTTTCGTTGTTGTTATTATTATAATAGTTAACAGAGCTCATGATTGGCACCTTATAAACCGGCCTAAAAGCTGTAAAAATGTTGGAATGCCACGTAGGTCAAATCACCTACAAGATTAGGACCAACTGGTCGACAAGCTTATGCATAAAATGGCAAAGTGATCGATAGCCTACTAGTTGACCAAATAAATAAAAATATTTCATAACTTGAGTGTGTCAAGTGATCAACACGTTTAGGACCATGTGATACACAACTGTTTGACATGAGAGGACCTGTTGACATACAAAAGTCGAGATGGATTCAGTGAAACAATTGACCGACAAGTCAATACATTGCAAACAACGTGTTCGACAACAAAATCGTAAACGGAAAATAACAAGTAGTCTATGAAATATTATTTTTTATACCAAATTTATAGCTCTAATAAATACCCACATTTTTGGTCACAAGGTCCAATGCGTCATTCGCATTCCTTATTCTGCGTATAGGTCAAATGGGGAGTGAAAAGCTAAGGAAAAGATACCAAATTTTTTAGCACCACGTATTACTACCCGTTCGGTTACACACTAATTTTGTGGACTAAAATCATCATTAGTAAGGTATCATTTTTATAAGTTGGTCTTTTTGGGTTAACCAGGTGTCTGTCGATCATTTTGTCCGCATATGCATGAGTTCAACCAGTTGGTACAAGTCATGATTTACTTGTGTAGCCAGGCCCCGGGACATCAAGCAATAGTAGATTATGAACCAGTGGTAACAAGGCCCCGGGATATCAAATAAAGGAATATTATGAACCACTAGTAACAAGGGCCCGGGATATAAAACAATAGAATATTATGAACCAGTGGTAACAAGGCCCCGGGACATCAAATAATTGAGTATTATAAACCACTGGTAACCAGGCCCCGGAACAACAAAACAGTGGGTTCCGAGGTGAAGCTGTAATTCAAACTAAGATTCTTAGTGGATAAGTTGAATGTATGATTTAGACTGATTTTAATAGGAAGACAACTAGACTTGACAACTAGAAATGGGTTCACTAATCCATACGTCAAATCATGTGATCTATAGCTGTACCTTTGATAAAGGCTTATACTATAATAATTACATAATTTATAGTCTGCATTGACTAAACTGACTACACTTTTATATCGTCAGTGCAACATTTCCCTCTAACTGCCAGAGGCTAGAACCAATTCTAAATATTAAACAACTCTAGAAGCTATCTGAAGTTTTTTTTTGGGGGGGGGGGGGGGGGGAACAACTACCGAAGACTAGGAAAAATTCAAAATGCTAAGCACCTTTGGAAGATATCGGAAGTTTTTTCTTTGCAACCTAACATCGCAACTGCCGAAGGCTAGGAAAAATTCTAAGTACTAAACACCTCTAGAATCCATCTGAACGTGTTTTTTTTTTTTTGCGACATAACCCCATAGCTGCCAAAGGCTAGGAAATATTCTGAATATGAAACACCTCTAGAAGCTATCAGAAGTGGTTTTTTTTGCGACATAACCCCATAGCTGCCGAATGCTAGGAAATATTCTGAATATTAAACACATCTAGAAGCTATCAGAAGTGTTTTTTTTTTGCAACATTACCCCCTAATTGCTGAAGGCTAGGAAAAATTATAAATGTTAAACATCTCTAGTAGCTCTCCGAAGTGCTTTTTATGGTTGCACATCTCCCTAATTTGTATTGTATCTTACTTTTTTATATTGTTTGAGTCATTAATAAAGTCATGTATAGTTTGTTCATAAAATTTTGTGAAGGGGTTTGAAACCCCACCCCTCCATGTGCGGCCTTGTACGTACCTGAAAATATCGTGGATCAAATATTTCATTGTTTTAAGTTTATAACGATTCGTGTTCGATCTCGCCTTTTTGTTTCGTTTTCTTGGTTTTAATGCACATTTCATTTTTAGGGTTGAACTTTGCCATGTTCAATAAACACGCCAAATTATGTTTTTTTTGTTTTTTTAGAAAATGTCTAAAGAATGCAGAGTACTCATGTGACATTAGATATATTTTCAAAACTTTTAAGATCTTTATAATGTTAAATTTATAACCAGTAATAAAAGGGAAACTCATTTTTATATATTCATGAAGTAATTGTAACATTCAGATAAACTATAGGTCTAAAATCAATACGCGTTTTGATGTACCAAGAGATGAGTTCCTTTTGACACTTTGAGTTGAAGAATAAAACTTAACACAGTACAATATTATCCAAGTGCCAAATTACTAGAGGAAGGAAAAAGAGACAAAATAAATGTCACAACTCGTCACTCAAGTAGTAAGACGCGGTGATATATATATAAAAAAAAGCACTTAAAGGTGAGTCATTAGTCGGAGATCGGGGTAGCCCGATCCTTCCTTGGTCGGCTAGTCTGTGTTATCGGTAGTTACAGTCAAACCAAGAAGTTTCAGGAAATGGACATAGCAAATTTACGTTTGCATTGATCAATGCGGTGAAAATAATAAAATAAAAGAGTAAAGTTAGACTAATAAACCAAACAAATTTGAAATAACGACATTATATACTACAAAATTATATAAAATCGAGGTATTGGGGTATAAAACGAAAAGTACTATGTAATTTTACAACTATTAAATATCTTTTAAATTAAAAACTAATTTGATTTAAAATGTTGTAAGTACTTCATTGCATACACTCCATATGCATGTCTAGCTAGAATAAATTTAATTCCCATACATTAACTACTTTAC
>JBCFYV010011172.1:109539125-109565235 GCA_039000515.1 Timema cristinae
TAAAAACAAATAAAACAAGAAAATACAAGTATCAACATGTTTGGAACAAGAACCAACATGTATGGAACACTGTTAAGGGGGTCGGGGGAGGAGAGGGAGTTAGGAGGAGGGAGGGGGTCAGGAGGGGGAAGGGAAAGGGGGCACCAGCAGCCAATCAGAGAGTGAAGGGGCATGGTCACGTGACCAAATCTGGCCAATCACAGCAGAGTGTAATGAAACGCCAATATAGCTACTTATATATATATATATCATTAACATTTTTTTTTCAACTCAATGTTTCAAATATAGTTGCTCCTTAAGGTTTCTTGGGGCACTGCATTTCATAAATTGACCTAACCTTTCTGATAGCACATCTGTCCATATTCCGATCGGCACGGATTTTAGGGATTTGCAGTGCCCTCAAATTATCATTACAAACAAATGCATCGCCGCCCCCTCCCTTCACCCCCAAATCATCTGCCTAGCTGCACTTATTAATCTTATTTTACTAACTAAGCTTATTTAACATGAACTTTTTAAGCCAAATGGTTATATATGCACATGAATTACAAACTAGCTAAATTAGAAGTTAAGAGTCGAAACATTTAGAACTAAATAACGTGCCTAAGCATCTAATAATTAAAAATCAGGACGAATCCGTACAAAATTGGTAAATATCTTAATCACCACCATCTATAATCGAACCATGTTTCCAAAGATTTGTGCTCAACTACTTTAAACACTTGGCCTTGGGTAACCAAACATAGTGTCTTGGCGTTAAGTGTTGCCAGGGTAAGCATATATTGAGTAAAACTGTTAGCTGTGGCAAGTTATGTTCTCTAGCACAAGCTTCCCACTTGACCTATCATATACATGGGAATGTGTGTTCTTTGATACCTAGCCAATGAGTGTTCAACTGAGTGATTGGAATATTCACAGGTACAGTTACAAACTAAGCCTGCTTAGCCTGGCAACACTCCACGACACATCATTGAAACACACACACTTTTATTTTTGTAAGGTGCCTTCAACACAAAGAGCTATAAACGACTTCATCTAAAAGGTAGGGTGAGTAGGTGGTTATGAATAGATGAATCCGTATTAGGGTGGCGAGACTGGGAAATACAACTGTGTTAAATCACATTTTGAAAAATAACCTCTCTAGATCAAACCTAGGTTTGGAAACCGGAGTTCTAGTGTACGGTAGTCAAGTACAGCGTGTGCCCTATGCCTTGAACCACTCGACCACCACTTTGGTTATAGTAAGTACTTCTGTAATCATCATAGTCTGTTTTGTTTGTGCAGGTGGTTCGAGCCGCAAGTCCTGTTCTTTTGAGAGTCATCGCCCTGGGAGCTTTTTTCATCTATTGCACGGTAAATATACATATTTTATTTATATTAGTGTTGGATCTTAGTTAAAATATGAACATATTGTATAAGTTTAGACAATACTCTATATGATTTAGTTTTGTTTAGATTATATGCACCGCGCATTTACTCTAAATTATTCTACCTTCATTTTCTATTCCACTATCGTAATAAAAGGTGAGGATGTAGGGAACGGGAGGGAAAGAGATTGGTGTTTTTGTAGTTTATATGGCGAAAAATGTTACTGGCCAAAGTAAATAAAATATTTTGCCAGTAGAAACACATCGTGTAAGGCCTATGAGCATAAAAAACAATCAAAAGAACCATATAATGATGTTTCAATGAGATATTAACCCACTTCGGTGACCGCATGGTATAAGGCGCTACTCTCACAATATACCAGAACGCCGATGACGCAGAGATCGTGGTTCACTCCCGGTCGGGTATACAGAGGGTGATTTTTCCTATATGTTTCCCCAGTCTTAACGCAAATGCGGGTACACTTCTTCTAAATTCAACCTTGCTAATCTCTAACCTTTTGTACATAAGAGCCACCTCGGTGGCGTAGTTGGCTAACGCGCTTGTCGTGTTGAGCTTGACTGCTGAGGACGGGGAGATCGAGGTTCGAATCTCGGTCGGATTAACTGGGGGTGGTTTTTCCTAAATGGTTTTCCACTCTCCCCCCACGCAAATGTGGGTTCACTTCCTCTAATTCAACCTTCCCAATTCCTAATCCATTAGCGTAATTAGTACTTAAATCGTGTAACCCAAATGGGTAGTAAGACGTGGTGCTAAATAATTATATTAATATATATATTATATATATATATATATTATTGTACATAAGCGTATAACCTAAAAAAGTTATAGCGTGCAACTTGACTAGTTGTCAACTTTCTTGCTTCAACTTATTGGCTTACAATCCCTTGAGTGTGCAACAGGCAGAACTATCTACTTATTGTCACGTTTATCATTCCTTCTCTTCTATTCCCCAGTCAACTGCAAACACACAAATAAGCGTATAGCCCGAATACTCGTAAGAAGTAAGAAGCGGTGCTTAAAACAAGGATAACACCTAAGTGCACAACTGTCAAAGGAAAGTTGAAGGGTCTTTGAAGGATATGCCCTGGACATACCTGAGGGTTGCCGAAGTGCACAGATGGAGGACCCGAGATCATTAACACATTGTTGACTCCCTACATAATCCCTTGTTCTTATTTACATAACACAGAACATAGGAAAAATGAAAGAGCTACAGGTGTTTCACGTAACAAAGTGACAATAAAAGCAACTGGAGAGACAATTGATAAACCCAGCTACTCATCTGTGCTAAAGCAATACTTTATTTTTTTCTCTCTTGTGATTCAAATTTCATCCTAACCAACCTTACCTAACCTAACAATAGGTACCTGTTATGAATACCATTGGGTGGCACAGGTATTACCCAGGAGAGGGGTTGTTTGTTTACCTTCCTTCAAGCTCATGTTGGGTGGCTGAAGTCAAATAGACATCCTTTTCTGACCACGCGAAACAAACTCCGTGCACTTAAGCTTAGTACGCACTTGGAAACATTGTTGACCAACTATTGCCCAACTATTTCCCAACTGTTTCCCAACTGTTGACCAACATGGGAAACAAATTGTTGGCAAACATTGTTTCGCGTCCATACTACAATGAATGATGAAATATTTGTTTCCCATACTGAGTTCAGTTGAGTGAAAGATGCCTGTTGAGGATGCTGCAATGGCTTGTGTTTTGTATGTAGCTATGAGCTGTTCAAGAAGACAGAGAAGAAGAAATGGTGGGTGGTTTGTGTTCATTTACACTAACTGAAAAGTGTCCACCTATTTTATTAAAAACATCCTGTTTCAAGCGAGTTTTACAATCCTCAATTGTCACATTCCACAACAGTGTATTTGTATGAAATATTTCAATCATTTTCAGAGTTATTTCAGCTGACCACACATGAAAAAAGGAGATACCAGTAACTAATGTACTCACGGCGTAATGCAAGCATGCTTAGTGGACCGATAGTGTGGTCCCAGGACACTTTCACTCCACCTTTTAACCTATGATGACGCAAGCAAACCCACACTAGTGTCAACAAAGCATCCAAATAGCAGAGTCAGACCAGTCCGGCCCAAGTTGATTGTTGTCAGAAATGTTTACCAACATTGTTTCATAGCCCATTTGAAATGGATCATGGGAAACATGTTTTACTCGCTGGGAAACACAAAGGTAACATGAAAAATGTTGGCCAACAGCTGTGGAACAGTTGGCAAACAATGTTTCCGGGTAAATGTTTCCCAGTGCATACTAGGCTTTAGACATAAACCGTGTGAACTTGGACAACCTTTACTGACTGCCTGTGCACCAAGGCAACAACCCCCCACCCCCCAAAAAAAAAGTAGTACGTAGGCTATGTAGGGACGCAAAACGGTTTTGTCTAAAACATAAATAAATAGTAAAGCTATTATATTTGTTAATTACGGTTATAGCCATATCTAAATATATGATACATGCAGCTATGACCGTAGCTAACCAATATAATTATCTATTTAAATAATTATGATATGCGCAATTGTACAGTTGTCATTGTTTTATTGGCAGCAAATATCCAGCTACCGAGTCAATGGTGGCTGAGTTATCTGATAGCTCGTGATTTTAATAATTGATCACTCGTATGTAGCTGCTAACTGCCTTAAAATATGAGAGAAGAATGACCCTGGAAACGGGACGACTCTAGGATGGATTAGTAGTTAGAGCGTTTACGTACTAAGCCAAAGGTCTCCGATTTGATTCCCGTATCATATTTCAATCTACATAATACCAAAAGAAATATTTTGTTTTTGTACATTTTAGCCAACTTTAAACAATGAAATGAAACATATTTTAAACTGTTTTAAGTCTAGTTTAACTGGTAGCATTATGTTATAGTATGTTACTGAAAATGAAGGTGTATTTGTAAACAAAATCTTTGTGTTCAGTTCTTAAAAATAAACTTAATAAACATAATTTTATTTTATTGTTTCAAAACCTCCCACTAAGGGTGCCGCATCAATAATAGAGAAATTGCAGCGCAAATGTTTAGCTCTAACGCAGTATTTAATTCAACGTTTCAGTACTTTAAAATGTGGCTCACGCCAAAATCTATACTTATAAAATAACATGTCCTGACCGACTGACTGACTGATTCATCATCGCCGAGCGCAAACTATCAAGGCTACAAGCATGAAATTCGGACTGTATATTCATTTTGTTATGTAGGCACCCACTAAGAAAGGATTTTAGAAAATTCCACCCCAAAGGGGTCAAAATAGGGATGATAATATGTATTATAATATGTATGAAAGTCCGTCATTTTGAAAGTTACAAAACAAAATTTTGTATTTCGGTTATTGACGTAAAACAAATAAATACGTGTTTCAGGAATTTTGGAAATTTTATTTAATAATGGATGAAAAAGGGGGTGAAAGTTTGTATCGGACTTGCATTATTTTTGATCTGAGGTCAAGTTATGGTCATCAACGTAACGCAATATTTTAAATTAATCTGTAAATACATATGTATATTTTCGTATTTGTATACAATCAACTTCCACGCGAGCAAAGCCGCGGGCAACAGCTATCTAGTAATGTCATAAGATTTCAACATCTCTCTTTTTCCTTAACCATCCTTTAGTTTGACTTGTGTCAATAAAAATTAAATGATAAGGTAAACCTCACAGACTTTATCTTTGCATTATATAAAAATGTACACGTTTGCTTAATACAAGTAATTTTTTTAAATGAAATAATATTCATTGTTGCAGGAACAATTCCCCCAAAAATAATAAATGAAATAATATACACTGTTACATACATCTATTGATAAAAAAAACATCTTTGTTCACCAAAGAGAATTACAATTAGCTTCTGATTTTCTGGTCTCTGTATTTAAAGAATTAATTACCAATAGTTCGAAAACTATTGGCCTTATAAAACTAGATTTCAAAAAAATGTTTTTATTTTAATAATACTACAGTTTCACAATAGTAAGTTATTTCATATCTTAAATAATTGTGTAGATATAATAAAAAATAACCTATTTCCAATACGAAGTACCCTTTAAAGGCCACTACACACGTTTTTTTCTCGTTCAAGTTGTTTATCACTGTCGGCTAGCAATGGCGTCAACAGATGATGCTTTGGCGATAGTTGGCTTCAGGCCGCCACCGTGGTTCGGATTCCACGCTAAACTGTAGGTCCTTCATTTCATCTCACAATCACCCTACCATTACACATTAGCGTAAGTGCGTATAACCCGAACGGGTAATAATAATAATAATAATAATAATAATAGTTGGCTTGTTGGTAGCGACAAAACTGTGTCAAAAACTGAAAGTTAAACGAGAGATGTGGTGTAAAGATTGGTTGAACAGAAGAGAACGTTATTCACATGTGAACTTGTTCAACTAATTGAAATGTGCACCTAAAGATGTACAACAATAATTTTAAAAAGAAAATAATAATGTAACTTATCTAATTAGTAAACGATGTGGCGGTGGCAACAGCAACAACTGAACTGGGCCCCCTGCGCACTTGGGTACACACGCTCCGGTACGCCTGCGCCGTTTGCTCCGACGCAGATATATTGAAGAATGAAATTAACTATTTGCTCCGGTCACCTGTGCAGGCCGAAACAACTGTACAGTTATGTCATCCACACGTTCAGTTGTAGAGGACAGATGCGCCTGTACAGGCAAACCTCACAGGTATACCTGTACGTCTGTAGCGGCCTTTAGTCAATTTCATGAAAAAATGATAGTGGCTTTCTATTATTGTTAAATAGGACCTGGATATGAAATTAAATCAAAATTGTATAATTATCATGTTTTAACCAAATAAATATTTTTTAATGTTACTCAAAAGGTAACTACCATTAATTTTATGGTTATGTATCTAATTAAAAAAATAAACCTAGGGGTAAAACAGTTTTGGCCCTAGGCCGAAATACACACAAACTGCATCATGAGGACCATGTTTTCTGTTTGAGTCATGAAACGTCGACATTTAGCAAAATCTCAAATTCGATTTTTTTTATGACAATAACTTCTCTCCTATGGGGTCAGTATGGAGTAAAAAAGTGTGAAAATGGGACGTTAGTTATTTTTCAACGATTTTTAGGTATTTGTGGAGCTATGAAACTTGGCTTGATAGTAAAGATAATAAAATATAATTTCAGCCTTCCTCTAGCAAATACAATACTTTTTGGGTTGGCTCAATACAGAAGAGCTTTCCTCTTTGTCATGAGATAAAAAGTTTCATAGTTTCACTTCACCTCTTTCTTATTGACATGAAAAAGGGTGGTTGTAGGTGAAGAGCGAAATGGAGTATAAGATTAGACATACAAGAGAAGCAGTTCAAGGAAATGACACAGACCCTTGTACCTTAAGACGGGGTGCTAGTGAGTGCAAGTTTAGTGCATTAATTTTGCAGTTTTTATAGCACAAACATTTTTTGGCCAAAATAAATCAAATATTTCTTTTATAGAATCATAGAGTTTTGTTTTCTGCACATGCTAATCTCAACAGTTGTTGAATATCTATCATGAGCATGGCGGCATTCGGTGACAAACTTTTTAAATAAAGAGAAAAGTTTGTCACCAAATTCCGCCATGCTCATGATAGTTATTCAACAACTGTTGAGATTAGCATGTGCAGAAAACAAAACTCTATGATTCTATAGAAGAAATATTTGATTTATTTTGGCCAAAAAATGTTTGTGCTATAAAAACTGCAAAAATACTGCCCTAAACTCACGCTCACTAGCACTCCACCTTAAGCCGTGCAGCTTGACATCGATAGATCGCTGACCGAGGCGACCTTCTAATGGGGTTGCTTATACTGTCAGCTGGTGGACTGTCGCCAAGGGCAAACCTCTCTTGATGAGACTGTACTAGTAAGAGCTTCTCTAACATTCGGTATCGAACTTGTCCTTTAAAACCAATGCACATGTATTAGCTTTCTACGTACGTTTATGTGTGGTTAGTCAAATGGATGTGTAAGGGGAAGGAACAGTTTACTGCGACAATTACATCAAACGGATACCACCCACGTCGCGCCCCTGATTGGGCGTATGTATGGTACGAATGCAGTTAACAATCAGTGTCGTATCGTGTTGTGTCGCGGAATACTGCAATCAGAGTTTGTTTAAACTCTACCTGTGTGCGATTTGTTTTCAACACTCATTAAGACACTCGTAGGTCTGGCATCGAACAAAAAACATTTTGCCAAGTGAAGTGTGTAGAACTGAACCTACGTATGAGTGATCATATGTGGTATTGAGTGTGTGAGAATATATCACAGATAAAGTTTTAAAAAGCTAAGCCTACCTCGGCAACACTCCACGGCACGTCTCTGTTTTTATTATCATAATCATTATTATTATTATCACCGCTTCTTACTACTCGTTCGGGTTATACGCACTTACGCTAATGTGTAGTGGTAGGGTGATTGTGAGATGAAATGGAGGACCTACAGGTTAACGTGGGATCCGAACCACCTGCGGCCTTGTCAGTTTAGGACAAGTATGTCAGGCTTTTATTTCCAACATATTCCACATATGACGTGTATTTTCCTAAAATTCTTACCATTTTTTCTTCAAGCAAATGCTGATGAATCTCCCTTCAAATCTTATCCTGCTCATCCTTACCCCATTAGTGGAAATATGCGTACTACCGGAATGTAAATAAAAAGGCAATGCAAAAATAACATTAGAAACTGGTCTATTTTGAAGCTTTTTCAAATCCTTCCCTTCGATGATCGACTCAATCAAGTGGCCGCATGGTCTAAGGCGTCACTCTTGCAAGAGACGAGTCTCTAGACTGCCTATGACTGGTATATCGAGGATGAAATACTGATTGTTGTGCTGAGGTTATTAAATTACTATTTAAGTCACTCAAAATAATTTTCTTAAAGTAGGAGCTAGATTTAAAAATCGCCACCAACTTTTTGAAACCGGGCGAGACTGGTCGATAAAATTATGTCTCAAATAAGATTACTACAAAAAAGGGAATGCTAACAGGAGAACTAAGGGGCAAATCTCATCCAATTATATTTTGAAGCGACTTTTCCAGCCTGCAGATAGTCTTCCTTATGGTCTAGAGCAGGGCTTCTCAACCTATTTTCATCTGTGACCCCTTTGAACCAGACACATTTTTTCATGGCCCTTCACTCAATGTCATAAATGCAATTGGTAATAACACTATATTTAATCGATTTAGTGGTTTTTGCATGTACTTTTTTGCATCAACCCCTTTTGATGGAACCCTGTATGAGCGAAAAAATATAAAACCTTAAATATAAGTATAGCTATATCATTAAAGAATTATGTTGACTAAGAAATAGTATGAAAATATCAAAAATAGAAATATCTTCAAATAATTTATTATATTAAAAATGCGTGTATATTATATTGACATGCAAAATATATAAGTAAGAAAATGCAAAATAAAATCAATTAATTTGTAATATCAAATTTGAATATACCCAAGAGAATTTTACTGAAGGGTGACATAAGATAATAATACGTTTACCTTTAATGAGATGGCTGTGATTGCTTATTTTGACACAATAACTCAAATCGTGGCTTAATATGTGTCACTTCTGGTCTCATAGTGATCTCGATGTCCTTAAAACTTGAGCGGTATTTGGTTTTAATTGCCGTCATTGTTGAAAATGCTGATTCGCACAAATAGGTGGTAACAAATGGCAGAAGAGCTGCCATCGTTAACTCCGACAATATTGGAAATTCTGCTTTAAGACTAGGCCAAAAAGTGTTAAAGTTTTTTTTTGAAAATTCAAGTTTGAGGTTTGAATCATATAAAAGTTTTGCAAATTCTTCTTGGGCTTTCAACGAGAGATGCTTCACATTTTCCATCTCCACGATAAAAGGGTTTTGAATCCAATCCAATTGATTATTGTCTAATTCCGGCAGAAAATATTTCTGAAAATTATTTTCCATGCATACCAAATGATCAACTATTATCTGCTTAATCAAGTCAAAGCTAAGCATATTATCAACAATAATATCCTCTGTGTATGAAAACATTTCAAATTAGTCATTTTCTACTTTATTCTTCCAAATGTTTAATTTTATCATGAAAGCCTGAATTTTATCTTTCAGAGTAAAAATACTTGTGCTCCCCCCTTGGAGAGACATATTAAGTTCTTTGAGTTTCTCAAATAAATCTGACAGATAGCATAATTTGCACAGCCGATTTTCATTGTGAAATAAATTGACATACTCAGAGTTATTTTACCAGTTATTCTTCCTGTCATTGCCGCTGTGCTGTCGGTATATACTCAAACACAGGTATTCCATTATCATCCTACTTCCTTGAAAAATTTATTCACTTTTTTAAAAATGGCCTCACCAGTAGTACGTCTATCTAACGACTGTTAACCCGCCTCGGTGGCGTAGTTGGCTAACGCGCGTGTCGTGTTGCGCTCGACTGCTGAGGACAGGGAGATCGAGGTTCGAATCTCAGTCGGGTGAACTGGGAGTGGTTTTTCCTAAATGGTTTTCCACTCTCCCTCCACGCAAATTCGGGTTCACTTCCTCTAATTCAACCTTCCCAATTCCTAATCCATTAGTGTAATTAGTACTTAAAGCGTATAACCCGAACGGGTAGTAAGACGCGGTGCTAAATATTATTATTATTATTTTATTATTATTATTATTATTAACGACTGTTACCGTAACAATACCTGACATATGCCAATAGCTGTGCGAAGTTTGTAATGTCAGTCGATTCATCCAGCTGAATTGTAAATTTCGAACTTTCTTTAATTCTTTCAATTAGTTGCTCACACTGATCGTTGCTAATATTTAAAATTCGTCTCCCACAGTGTCATTCGACAGTGGATTTTTTTTTTATTAATTCGTCTGCATATTTTTTCTCGTGAATAATTTCATTCATTCTAACTGCCACTGGCAACACAAGATCTTCGGCAATAGTGTATGGTTTCTTAGCATTTATAATTAAGTAAGAGGCTTCATAAGATGCTCTCAAGTACTTTTATCGATGAGTACATGGGTTTCAAGAGATTATTTTTGTTTTTTAGATAATTATTATAGTCTTTCGAAAAACTGTACAGGCTTATTGGAATAGGAAGCATGCTTTGTGTGTAGAAGTCTTTTTTATTTTGCAGGTTTGAGACTTTCATTCGCCAAGCATTCATTACAAATCAAGCAGATAGGTCTATCTTCACTATTTGTTGAAATAAAAGTAAATCCATAATGCAAAAATGTTTCATTGTATTACCTTTTTTTTTTGCGGCTGAATGAGAAATATCTTCACTTTTATATATCTGCATATTCTTGTTAGTGCTGGATGATCCGTTTCTGCAGGATATATAGCTTCAGTATTATCTGCTGTCTTAGTCTTTGATAAATTTAACCACTTACCCATGGTAAGATAGTTTCGTTTTTATTGCAATTTGTCTTTGAAATGATGGCAGCCAATAACTCGTGACAGTTAATTATTTGCTCGTCCAGTATATCTGTTTACGCCAGAGTATATTATGAACAACTAAACAACTTAACAATGTACAAGAAACATTGAAAAGCTTAACAATTGAGTACTGTGAAATTAACACTGAGCACTGTGCAACTAACCCTGCTGAGCAACCGGACACTGTACAGTGAACAACTAGCAAGAGCGCCGAACAGGATGGATCACAAACTATTAAGGCCTTCCACACCAGGCGAAACTATTTAGTGACACGAGTTGGTGAACTGTTGTGGAACTCAACTGGTTAGTACTGATGATGAGGGCTTAAATTACCTGCTAGTATGTCTATCTATCTCTGTCTCACTTGCAAGGTACAAGCTGCCAAGAAAGAGTCACATCAGAAAATACTTTCAAACCTTTTGTAAAGCTCACTGGCTAGCAAAAAGCCGCCCCCCTCTCCCCCTTTTTCCAAGACGAGAATATCTCTTCCCTGTAGCCAAGCCTGTACAAAGGACCTGTTGTCTGCTACCCAACTTAAAATTGATAGGTTATTAGTATTACTGTCATGTTGAGAGATTAGTTGCATATTATTTATGATTTTTTTTTTCAAATGTACTGTGACCCCCAATACTATTTACGTGAACCCTAGGTTGAGAAGCCCTGGTTTAGAGAAAGCCTATGATGGTAGCTGGTGTGACGCTAGGATTTTATATTCAGGGAATAAGAATGGAAGTCTTAGGCTAGATAGTCATAAGTTTTAAAACAGCACTATGCTCGGTACTTTTCTAAAAGTTTATTCTTAATAAGTATCGATTAATTTTATGTGTAAGTTGTAAAGTGGTCTCGACCATTTCATTTACATATATTAGTCTGCCATTGTTTATTTTATTAATTTAATACCATTCTTAAAACCACTAAATTCACTATTGTTGTAAAAGGTTTGCAAGTGCCCAATATTTATAATATTCAAAGACATTTAGTAGCATTTTATATCCCATATTACCAAAATCCCCCCTTAAGTATATTAGAAAATGTGTTAACACTATCAAGATACTGAGAGTACTAAACTTTTAGTACATTATTGTTTTCCATTCAGCTAGACCTATTTTAATAAATAGCCTTCAGCATCTTCAATGTATTATTCTTTTCTAGGCCTAATTTAATCTCTATATTACTATCAAATGTTTAATTATAAGGAAGTGTGAGTTTTAATGTTAATTATAAGTTGTCCAAATCATAACCAAAGTTGTAAGTAATTTATGTTTTAAATTTGAATTCATTTACTTCTTTTTAGGCCTTACACTTTTAAATGCAATTTTCATTCTTGTAAAGTCTTTGTTGGAATCTTATCATCTAAATTTATTTAATTTTACTTTTCATTTTAAGCATAATGCTGATTTATTCTATCTGTACCCGGAAGTTGTAAGATGCACCTGTGGCTTGCACGTGTGGCTTCACAGTGGAAACTGGAGGTTTGGCGCGAACAGCTAGCCAATCAGCACATCAGATCTTAGTACCCGTGTTTGATGTGCATATTGGGCCAGTTTCATAGTCAAATTTAGTACGCCTCAAGTGCGGCGCTACACTAAGTAAATGACGACACCTACCTAAACCAGAATGGAATGGGCCATTCTCGCATTGGAAACTGGCCCATTCCATTCTGGTTTAGGTAGGTGTCGTCATGTACTTAGAGTAGCGCCGCACTTGAGGCGTACTAAATTTGACTATGAAATTGGGCCTTAGGGCCAGTTTCATAGTCAAATTTAGTACGCCTCAAGTGCGGCGCTACACTAAACACAAGACGACACCTACCTAAACTCGAATGGAATGGGCCGTTCTCGCATAGGAAACTGGCCCATTCCATTCTGGTTTAGGTAGGTGTCGTCATGTACTTAGTGTAGCGCCGCACTTGAGGCGTACTAAATTTGACTATGAAACTGGCCCATTGTGTAAGTGAAGCGTTAGCAGCAGGACACTTGCCGGTGTTAGCTGCGAGTTGATAAGACATAATTAGAAGTACGAATAGTCGCATTCTTTTCGTGTTGGCCAAGGAGGGTTTAGAGATGGGTGTGAGTAAAGGGATACCATGAGCCTAAATGACCACAAAATTAACAATGTATATATCTTCATGTCCACAGTAATTTGTTTTATTTTCATTATGTAACTAGTGGTTTAAAATGTATATTAATGTTTATCTAAAATAAAACTCCAGCATCTACTTCATAAATGTTAACCTATTCAATCGGCTATGTTCTTCCCCCGCCATTAATTGATTAACCCGAGAAACTCTACTTAATCCACTAGCTGCCGTGGACAAAATTTAAAGAAGGTGATGGAAAGGAGACTGGGGACGTTTGACTGGTTAGAAAGTGTAGGGAACGCGAGAATAAGTCGGTGTTTTTGCATGTTTTGCAACAAAACACTTGTTTTTTTTAATAAATTAAATATCGATTGCTTCGGTACAAATATAAAGCTTAATTTTCTTCACATGGCGATATCAACAGTTGTTGAATATCTTTCAAGGATGTCCTGGAATTTAATGACAACTTTTTCTCTTCATTTAAAAAGTTTCTCATCTAATGTCTCTTTGCCTATTGCAGTTACTCAACAACTGTTGATACCACCATGTAGAGAAACTTAAACTCTTTATGTTTTTCCTAGAACAATATTTTATCTATCTTGGCCAAAATATGTTTTTTTTCTATAAAAAATAAAATTGGCAAAAACACCACCCTTTTCTCGCGTCCCCTACACTCCCACTTTAACCTTATCCACTGTTGGTACCGTAACAAAACTTAAGACCCGCATCAGTGGAAACGAGGGTTAAATGTCAAGCTCATCTAGTCTGGTTAGTCGGTGCTTGGGTTTTAATCCCAGCCGGGTTGGTTAAAGTGATTTTCTGAAATGGTTTCTTTCCCTTCTTCCATGAAAATGAGGTTATATGTCCAATAAAATCCTACTTTCCTCACCCTTATCTCATGTGTGCAATTAAATGCAGATAGTACAGAAACGGTGGTGAGGGGTGGTAAAAAGCACAAGACGTTAAACCAACAACTTATCAGCGATCTAAACGGAGACTAATGATAACATAAATGCATTGTTATCTGATATAAAAAAATTATTAGGAATATAAATAAAATTTAAAGAAATAGACAGCTAATTTTTTTTTGAAGGTGAACAAGTGCATTTTATATAACATATAAAATATTACACTCAAATTAAACTTTTACGTTTTACCCAAGATTGATTAGCGCAAACAAAGTTTATTAAATTATGATCAAATGTTGTGATTTTAGTTTGATGATTTATTTTTAGTTAGTAATTATTTAGATAGTTCACCTATAAAATTTGAAAGTATAAACCGAAGTAAATAAATTTAAAACACTTTAGTAACGTGTGTAGACCCTTTTAGTCCTCCATGACAAAGACAGGCATACACGGTAATAAAATAAGGGGGAGAATAAATACAAAGTGAGCAGATAGGACTTTAAAAACAGAATATATTATTAAATAATATATTCACTCATGTTTCCAAGCAACCCATTCTGCATCATTGCGCTAAACCAACAAGGATACCAAAAAAAAAAAAAAAGCATGAACCAGAACTTAATTAAAATATTGACAGGAATTTGTATACCAGTTAGTTAAATAAAAATAAAGTCGAAGTCAACATGTTGGAAGTTAATAGATGAACATAAGTTGTATTTATAAACAAAGGATATATCTATATATTTGATTTATTGAAAACATCTAGGATATTTACTTTACAATATTCATTTCTCTCCCAAAAGGACTAATACATGATTCAACATTATATAAACTCGCATATCATAGACTCTTTCCCAGTCAAATGTTTATGTTTAATTTCAGATTCTAAGGCCAAAACAGAATTTTGACCTACAAAAAGCTGAAACTTAATTTTGTTCTTACATTTTTGAACACGTAGAAGTGTCCAAGATCGATATCCTGCCAAGAGTGAAGTGTCCTCCGATCTCCTGGTAGTATTTATTTGATATCTTTTACTCAAAGAGGGGAAGGTAGGGGTTACACACAAGACAGACACAAGGAGAGAAACGGGGGAGGATGGGGTAGTGGTGAAAGAGGAATATGTACGAAGAAAGTCGTAGAAAGCCTGAGATCAATCAACTTTGCAACGTGGAGCCATATAGCACCGGAAATGTAATATTTCATACTTCCCGGCGGCCTTAGTGAACACTCGATGTTGGCCCGGCCAGTTCCCTCGCGCATTCAGTCTTGACCACATGTTCGCGTAGCTGGTTGTGTGGCAGATGGAACTTGGGATATACATAGTGAAATGGAGCTCAGTGAGTTTAGAACATCATATTATTTAAGTTTGATAGCATTTTTTTTTTTTGAAGTAATTTAGTGTCTTTTTTGAAACGTTTTAGCTATGATAAGACGCTACATGTGAAATAGTTTAAATAACTTAATTTAGTAAATAGGCCTATATATTATACAATTAAATGATTTTCTTTGTCTCTTATACTATATATCTTAATTTTACTTAACTCAACATTATCCAATCTAGTTTTGCATAAGCATACCTTGATTGTTTATCTAGTCTAAGTAATTCTTGAGGATTTATAGTTTTTCTTTCTAATGGCAGTAGTTCCACTAATTCGTAAAAATAATAATAAGTATATATATAAAACTTTAAAAAATAAAAACCATATTTACTAGTTTTTACTCAACTATTTGTCTTATCAGAGATGTCAGATTTATTATCAATTTAATTTTAACGTTATAATTAATTTAATGTAGCTAATATACTATAATGCTTTGTGTAAATTTCAATTATTAGAATAACCATTTTTTATCAAACAAATCCATTTTTACTTTCTCTCTCGAGCCCTCAGAGAGAGCAGTATTATGATTGTAAAAACACTCGAACTCTATATTTTGATAGTGTCGACGTTTCATGAGTCCCTGAATCAAAAAATGTGATTTTCACGATTCCGCCTGTCTTTAATTGTATGTGTGTTTATCGGCCATTTTATGCATAAGCTTGTCGACCAGTTGGTCCTAATCTTGTAGGTGATTTGACCTACGTGGCATTCCAACATTTTTACAGCTTTTCGGCCGGTTTGTAAGGTGGCCATCATGAGCTCTGTTAACTATTATAATAATAACGAAAAGTATTACTTTTTTTACTACAAATAAAGAACTCTAAAACCTGCTCCGGTGCTAGCATGACATCTAATGCGTCATTCTCGTCGTAGACAAGAGCGTTAAAGACAGGGAGATCGGGGTTTGATCTCCGTCAGGTATACAGTAGGTAGTTTTATTATAAATTATTTCCCACACTCTCTCTCTATGCAAATGAGAGTGCACTTCCTCTAAATTCAGCTTTCCTAATCTCTAACTAATTAGTGTAATTAGTACAGGTGAGTATACCGCGAACGTATAGTAAGACTTGGTGCTAAAAGAATAACAAATGAGCCCTTAAACTTTCACCACTCAAATTATTTCATTAAATTACCTAGTAATACATTTTTTTCCTTCTAAGAACACATTTTGCAAAATTTGGTCTAATAGTATTCAGTACAATAAATACTTTGCGACACGTGTATTAAGTTCATTATTTTAAATTATTAATATTCTTTTAATATTAGTAGCCGCGATTCAAACTCAAGACCTCAACTCCCGGGTGAGCCATGCAGTGACCATTCATGTTCTAAATTAGCGAAAAAAAAGAGGTAGTGCTATGACAACACTGTTGTGAACAAAGAGCTGGCAATCCCAGGTTACTTTCCCACTCCACCTGCCTATCCCCCTCTTCATAACATAATACCCCCCTTCAACCATGTTAAAAATTCCCTGTCAAAATGTTATAGCCTATTCATTCTAGGAGAAGCTTGTTGGAAGAATCACCTTAAGCAGACATTTCAATTTATAATCATATCCCCGCAAATCTCAGATATGAAATAACTTATCATTGTAAAAAGTGTCAGTACTATTAAAGAGATAATAAAAGTTACGGAACTCTGCACAGACTTTTTCACTCCATTGTTTAAAAATGAGATATTTACTCAATACTCGTATAATATATGTGAAACGAAATAATATACACTAGCAAATTCAAGCAAAAATTGCATTATACTTAGGTAAAACGTTTTTTTCACTCCCGGTTTTACATTTTACAATTTTTTTTAAAAGAATTAAAGTCCTCACTTGATTATTTAGATAAAAAAAAGATCAATATTGGGTTCATTAGGATCGAAACTTTGTTTTAAAATTTTGACTTCCTGTTAAAATTTTTGACATTTTATTAGAGGTTGTACATCTTATGATTATCGCATTGTAATTAAATTCTTCATTTAAAAATTTAGGCCAACAAAAAAAAAAGGTAAATATTGTCTCTTGAGTCTAAAATGATAGAGATAGATTGATGTACAAACAATTCACCTTATAGGTTAAAGGGGGAAAAAAAAACTTTTTAAGAGAATTACTTATTTCCTTACTCTTTGGAATTAGATAATGATTGTGTTAAAACTCAAGTAGTAGGGGGCTATCTCTGCTAACGCTCACAAAATTGTATTATAATATTTTCAATTTCTCAGAAACTATTGATTTTATAAAGATGCATTTCAAATAAAAGTTTATTTTATTTCTAACAGTACTACAATTTTGAAATGATAAATTACTTAGTACATCAAAGATTCGTGGAGACACAGAAATTTCCGCTTCTGTAAAGTACCCTAAAATTCATTTTCATGGGAAAATGAAAATATCCATTTTATTTATAATTTTAATCAACGCCTAAATTAGAATTTTAATCTAAATCATTACAAACGATTTTGAGAAAATCGATTTTTTTTTTATCTTTTTGCCTTTTTTCTTAACTACTCTTAATTTTAGTGTTAGACACACAGACAAACGGCATTGTAAAAACAACTTTTTAAGGTTTAATCCTGTCCCTGAAGAGGAGAACCCATAGGATTTTCGTGTATGAAAATTTACTTTTGAAATAATAATTCTGGACACTTTAGGGGCGACAAAAAGTCAGGTTAGCTATTTCGGATTATGGTACTTTACAAGATGGCGGCCATTAAAGATGGAGGTAAAGCCATTTCCTGTAGACCCTATTATTTTAGTAAGCAATTATCCGATTTTAATAATGTATTTTTTATATTAGAGGAAATTAAATGGTCTTTGATTTTGATTCTCATGATTTTTTTCGATATTTCCGCTCTGTGTAGTTGAATTTTACTATTTTTGACAAAGATTTGACTTTTATTGATATCTGAACATGATTTTCCGCTGAATGAGCAGAGATAATAAAAAACTTGATAAAAACTTTTGGAAATTTAATTTACTATAAGGATCAGTTTCCATATATTTCAAAATTCCATTTTGGGATGAATAAAATGTCCTTGAAGTTGACGGGGTACGTAGTCTACCGCACGATCGCTCATCTAACCACGTCAAGTTTACAAGGTGAATGTTCAGTCTAAGTTATTTAAATATCATGGACGGTCAAATTCCTCTTTATTAATAACCAACGTTATTATAAACAGATTAAAATAATTCGCCCATACTTTGTGCGCACTTATTGCCAACATCAGTGAGAAAAATTGTATTTTTTATTTTCCATAAATTAGTATTTTAGCTTACATTTTATTTTCAAGCACGAAATTAATATGTAATAGGGTACTAAGAATCTAATGTATTTAGAAAAAGAAATTAAATATTCAAGAAAACTTAGATTATAAGTTAATTTTCTGCCCCACTGGCTGATCAGCTGTAAGTATAGTAGACATAATGTTAGTATCATAACAGGCAATAAGCTGTTAGTATAGTAGATACACTGTTAGTATCCTAACAGGCAATCGGCTGTAAGTATAGTATAAATATTGTTAGTATCCGAACAGATATTAAACTGTTAGTATAGTATACATACTGCTAGTATCCTAACAGGCAATAAGCTGTTAGTATAGTAGACACACTGTTAGTATCCTAACAGGCAATCGGCTGTAAGTATAGTACACATATTGTTAGTATCCGAACAGACAATAAACTGTTAATATAGTAAAAATACTGTTAGTATCTAACAGGCCATAAGATGTTAGTATATTAGACATAATGTTAGTATCCTAACAGGAAATAAGCTGTTAGTATAGAGGACATACTTTTAGTATCCTAACAGACGATCGGTTGGTAGTATAATAGTAGGCATAATTTTTCTTTCATTATAGATGTTATTGTTAAGAAATGCTGGGTTTATTTTATTGATTTGTAATATGTAGATTTGTGTCGCCATATTGAATAATGTGTTTTTTTTTGTAGCACTATACAACACTGTGAAATGTTATCTCACCTAGATCATAGGTATCATAATCTGATTTACTCTGTTTCAAGATAATCAGAGAACAAGAGAAAACATGGATGGTATACTATTGACAAAAAAATCCAGACAAATTGATTCAACCAAATGTATAATCTGTCAAAAATGCAGTCGTATTCAAACAAGTACGGAGAATAGGAGGAATAAATTTTTGGGAGCAGCTGCAATTTGAGGAATATGAAGTAGCACAGAGAATCAATCAAGATCCAACACTTGACATAGTGTATCATGTAAGTAATGTGTGCTATATAAATACACATTGTAAAAGGATCTAGGTAATCTGAAAAATATAAATTTAGAACCTTCTGAACAAGGCACTTCTCATAACGATAAAATCTCAGCAAAAATGGCAAGAACACGTTGTTATATAGCTCATCGAAGCAAAGGCATGCATCTATTTAGACAACTATATGTTATTTGTTCCAAATTAAAGTTCAAAGGTACTTTTGAGAAGTTTTGGATCTTCGAGGCTAATAGTGCCAAAAAAAATTCGAAGCCACAAAGTTGTTCTAAGATAGAGTTTTACATGAACATGTGACTTATAATACGTATACGCAGTATTTGGAGATGATCTGTATTGCTATCAGAACTGTATTCCTATATCAGGATATTTTCTTCAATATGATCGATGTAATTAAGAGCATAGGAAAGATTCCTATAGTCGTAAGCCTTAAATGTTTGCTGAAACACTCAATTCTAGTAATTCTGGTCTAATGAACGGCGGAGGTTATAAGTTTAGTAATATTTTAGACATGGGAAATAGCCCACTACAAAATGAAATATTACTGACAAGGAAATAAAAATGCGTCTTATCAATCAATATGTTGAAAACATATGCTTTTTCCATCCTCTAGAAGTGAATAAATCCCAAAGGTCTTCTTTAAATCCTTCTCAGGAGATACGGCAAAGAAAATTCGAAAACATAATAAAAAGATGAATCCAGTAAGAGAAGGGGCTAAAATATTAAGGGAAGCGTTTCACAACGTAGACTTTGATCTCCAAGATAGATTTTGTTACGCTCACTGTTTATAAGGTGCGTAGAAAAACATAGCTTTTCCAGACCCTATAATATTATATTTTTTATGAACTTTTCCATTTAAAGACGAGATTCATAAGACAACAACCAGCGTGATCATTCTCTAAGAATTCGGTTAAAGGCCTTCTGCAGGATTTAGAAAAGTCTTTGCTGAGTTCCAAATAATCTATTATGGTATCCATGATGGGCGGAAAAGAACGCCACTCCACATAAT
The DNA here is from genome assembly GCA_039000515.1 of Timema cristinae. Lineage (NCBI taxonomy): Eukaryota > Metazoa > Arthropoda > Insecta > Phasmatodea > Timematidae > Timema > Timema cristinae. The sequence continues at coordinate 109,559,583 of JBCFYV010011172.1, forward strand.
GATTTCAAAAGCAGTTCATAATATTTGTAAAAGTAAAAGTCTAATAACAAGTCTCAATCATTTTGGGTTAACTATAAGTTACAATGAGCTTGTTTGATACCACAATGATTTAACAAGTAACATTGAAAAAAAAAACAGTGCCATGGAAGTACCACCTCTCAGTTATTTTACCAGTGAAACATTCACATTATGTGCATTTGACAAATTCTATCACTATGAAGCTAGTCTCTCTGGTATAGGAAGTAGTCACGAGACTGTTGTAGTCTTCTTTCAATAAAAGGGTAACATCAATCTTCACAAGCAAAAAATATCTGAGATAAATGTAATTCATGGAGAGAAAATTTACAAACCTCTTACCATATCAAAATCTCAATGAGATAGACCAGCGTTACCAGCTGACTACATAGTTGATGAAAGGTTATCTCACATGGATCAATATGATAATGACCTCATCACCAAAATGTATACCGTCTGGTTTTTACCATGACTGAGTTTGCTAAACGCTGTTAAAGACAGTGTTATATCTGTTTATTTACATCAATTAATACCTTCATGAATTGTCTTAAACTCTGTTGTTACAAAGGAGAGAGTACTAGCAAGCTCTGTTAGTTTAATTCAGGTGATCCCTAATATTGTAAATTTATATAGTACTATATACACTGCTCTAAAGAACTTTCAAAATCCACAATGTCAACTGAAACAAAAGTACTTGTCTGTATCAGCAGACGAAGGGGCTAACCCTACAGCAAAATAAATAACTCTGCACATTCCGAAAGAATTTTCTGATATTGTATGTGCCTTGGATCATTTAATATGATCAGAATTAAACCTACGTTTTTGAATTAAAAGTGGCTGAATCCGTAATTAGTGGAGCTCATTATGTAAGATAATTAAAGGACAATTTTTTTCTATGCGAGTCAATGGATAAACTTCTGTGGTTCGAATTTTTAATGAAGAAAAAATTGAGAATTACAGCGAAGAGTTGACTCGCTGAAGAGATGAGTTAACGATAAGTCCAAAACATGTACTGAAGAACTGCAGAACATATGCCAAAATCTAACACGAATAATTATGAAAGATTTTGCAGAGTTGAAGCAAACATTGCCGGAAAAAAGTGAAACTGACAAATTCTGGATTGAGTTCATTCACTTAGTCTACTTAGTTAGAAATATGATAAGAGCCGATCGTGAAGGAAACTAGTCCCTTCACCTCTGCACAATACATACTGTGGAAATAATTTTAATAATTTATAATTACGTCGGATATAAATAAAGAGGAATTTGACAAAGCATGATATTTAAAATAACTTAGACTGACCATTACCATGTAAACTTGAAGCGGTTAGATGAGCGATCTTGTGGTGGACTGCGTACCCCGTTAACTTCAAGGACATTTTATTGTTCACAAAACGGAGTTTTGAAATATATGGACACTGAGTAATATAGTAAATTAAATTTCCAAAAACTTTTATACAAGGTGTTTTTCGGTTATCTCCTCTCTTCAACTGTAAATAGTAAAATTATAATACACAGAGAGGAAATATCGAAAACAAAACACCTTTAGAATCAAAATCAAAGACCATTTTATTAGCTTTAATATAAAAAAAGACATTGTTAAAATCAGGTAGTTGGTTACTGAAATAAAGCCCTATGAAAACCCTAGATACCAAGTTTTAGCCCAATCGGTAAAATAGATTAGTCTCTACTCCGATAGGCGGGCGGATAGACGGAGAGACATACGGAAGGATGGACAGATGGACATGCAAAAACCACTTTTTCGGATTTAAGAGGTCATGAAACTTCAAAGTTCATCGAAATCTTCGGATCTTTTTTTGTCGATCACAATACTTTCTCTACCTGTAAGTGGGAGAGAAAATAAAAAATATTATAAAACAATGTCTTATATATAAATAAATATAAGTTATTTATTTAATGAAGGTCTTTGAAATTTGAAATTGATTGTTCCCATTTATGGTGGACACATATGTTCCCCATCACTCAGTTTCTATATATTATTTAATTATGCTCTGTATTGGAATGTTTCTGCTACAATGTAAATTATTTTGTTTCACAAATCTTAAAAGTCCTCAATAAATGTCTCTATTTTAAGATAAGATAATATAGAAAATCTGTAAAGTGCACCGTACCATTTAGTTTCAAAGCGAAAAAAATTATGTCAATTTATTATTTTATTATTAATTAAAAAATACATGCATAGAATGATTTCAACCAATAATATTTAAAGAATAAATACCTTTTGATATATTGAGTCAATTAATATTAGTAAATTAATATTAGTATCAGTTAATAGAACAAATTCAAATTTATTTTTAAAATATTAGAACTACACGTGTACTATTTATTCAATGGTCGGAATTTAAATAATTTGCTTATATTCAGATAGAAAATATTTGTAAAAGTTAGTATTTTTACAATGGCGTTGGAATATGAAAGCAGTGGTGCGCTTTGTGTGTGTGGTGGTGGTGGTGGTGGTGAGAGGAAAGGGCTTAGAGACATTTTAAATCCATATTAAAAATAATTGTTTTCATTATCAATGTATTTGATTGAAAAACTTTCAGAAACCACCATAGCATATGCGCTTTAAGTTTATTTTTCCATTCCCTGAACTAATATTTTGAAAACCGGAGGGGTTTATAAATGGCTAAGAGGAATGAAGTGAACGTGTTCTCTAAAGTGTAATAGGTGCTTTTCGGGTCGTGCTATCATTTTATATCACATAGAATAATTAATTATAAAAACATCAATTTATTACAACAGGGAACATTTACTTTAGAACCCCATGATTCAGAAGTTTCTGGTAAATGCTTTATTTATGCGAAGGGGGACCCTCTAACGCCACCGCGGATATATGTCCATGAAATTCCAGTTTTATATGTTATTCAAAACTTAACTCACACGCAGGTTTTATGTATTTTATTTTGATTCACTCCTACGCCCCAAAAATTTGAGTATTATTTATAATCATTTAGTAGTTTTAAATTATCACGAATAAAAAGCATAGAGCTATCAACTAAAGTAAATGGAATGAAGCACAGCAAAGAATCTCGTTCTTTTTAATCTTAAAATAGAGACATTTACTGAAAAATTTTAAGATCTGTGAAAATCGATAACATACACTGTTGCAAAATTATTATTATTATTATTATTATTATTATTATTATTATTATTATTATCACCGCGTCTTACTACCCGTTCGGGTTATACGCACTTACGCTAATGTGTAATGGTAGGGTGATTGTGAGATGAAATGAAGGACCTACAGTTTAACGTGGAATCCGAACCACGGTGGCGGCCTGGCATTCCACACATTCACAAGATGTCTTGTCAGAGGTGTAGGAAGTGTTTGGAAATCAGATAAATCTTTGCCGGGACCGAGGATTGAACCCCGGTCGCCAGCATAGAAGTCTGACACCTTACACCTAGACCACCAGGTCACCCACTGTTGCAGAAACACTCCACCAAAGAGTATAAATAAAACAATATACAGTGTGACAGAAACTTTGAGAAAAGATGAATATCTCTGTCTACCAAGGAGCATAAAAATCAATTTCATTTTAAGACTTGATTTACTTTTTTAGTATATGCTTATAGATCAGAAACTACTAATTTAATGAAAATAAATTTCAAATAAAATAGTTTTATATTTAATAGTTCTACATCTTTTCTATGATAAGCTATTTCGTTTCTCAAATAGTTCTAGAGATGTAATCAAAGTTGGAAATTCTCGCTTATGTAAAGTATCCTCAAATTCAGTTTGATGGTAAAATGAAAAATATCATTTTATTTGTAATGTTGAACACGCTTAGACACAAAGTTTTATCGTAATAACTTTAGCGGATTTTTATAAAATATTTTTTTTCTCTTAATCATAGTACTAGATATACAATTCCAAAAATTCCTAAGGAGAAACTTATGAAAACCCTATTATTCATTCAAGAGCTAAGTTTACTTAGATGACAGCTCAAAATGTTACTAGAAGTAGTCCCTAATATATCACTACGCCAACAGCTGACATCTATCACTTTGGATGACTGTAATGAAATCAGATGGTAATATATTAATGTGATAGTTAACCACAGTAATTTAGGCCATTATTATTTATATATTTATTTTAGGACGGACACAAAGTTTATTTATCGTTTTATTCCACTTAAAAAATATATTCAAACCATTTTCACAAAAACTTCTAACGAACATAGCTTCAAAATGGTGACTGACGAATTTAAACCATATGATTGAACATGACGATAAACAAGTTTTTTTACAATGATGCACCCACGCAGTTGATTAAAATATTTTATTCAGTTAAATATTTCAAAATACGATAAAAATAATCATAAAATCATTTATTGTGTGTAATAAAATGACAACAATTTTCTCTTTTCCAAGTAAATACTATGCCTGTATTGTGCACTATATTACACAAAATTAATAACGTTCCAAAACGAAGAATTAGTACTTTTAATTATGTTTAAAATATTGCTTCGAGTTGGATAAAAAGAAATTATTAAAAAAAATGAAATAGTATGAGAAAACTTAAGTTTACGCTATTTTAAATGTAATATATAACAGGTAATTAAAGATCTTCACATTTATAACAAAACAGTGATCTTTTACAAGTGTTGGCAACCTAAAACCTAAACATAAGATTTTCGAGGTGTCATGGGTCGAGAGAAAGTAAAATTGTGATTAAAAGGTTGTCGAAAAAAAAATTATATAGATGGCAATGATATCGATGAGGTTTGCTTAATTTGTATACTCTCCTATATTAATGTATATATATTATGTGTATGTGTAATATTAACTTATAAAATAATCTAAGAGATATTTTTTTCATCGTCTTAAAATAATTTGTAATTTATAATTTTTTGTCAACCAGAATATGAAATATTCAAGTAATAGCAATAAAAGAACACTACTTATGGTGACAAATACTTAAGGTTAATTTTTGCTTTGATTATAATAATCACGGAATTCAAATAGGCTTTAACATCAAAAGATATATAATATTTCTTAAACCTTCCGGCACTATTTATATCTCACACCGTTTGGACTACTTGTGATGCTTCTTTGTGATTTTGGGAATAAATTGGATTCTATTTCGTTAAGTTAGTGGTAATAAACAGCAGGAGAGGGTATAGGCACACGTGAGGTGGCGAACAACAACAAGGGTGATGTAAATTTTGTTTATTGAATTCTGATCGCGGGTGTAGGGATTTCATCTAAACTCTTTCCCATATATCAAGTACGTGCGTTGATGTGAATGTGTGTATGGTGTCAGTGTGTGTGTGTGTGTCAAGAAAAGGCAAAGTAAGGAGGATTTATTTTTTTATTCTGAGGTAGTCTTTACGAGATGTATAAAAGGAGAGTTTGAAAAAGAAAGAAAAAAACTCTTGAAGTATCTGCACTAGCTTATTAGGAAATGTGGTAGTTCAGGACTCGTCTTCACCAACTGTACTCAAACATGTTTATTTTAGCACTGCGTCTTACTACCCGTTTGGTTTACACGCATATGTACTAAATACACTAATGGGTTAGGGATTACTAAAATTTATTTAGAGGAAGTGTACCAAATTTGCATGGAGGGAAAGTGGAAAACCGTTTATGAAAAACCCCTTGTACACCCAATCGGG
>JBCFYV010011172.1:109565335-109622692 GCA_039000515.1 Timema cristinae
AGTATTAAAATATTCATTTAGTAAAACGTACAAATATTTTTTTATTTTTTAATATAGGCCTAACAATTCAGAATCCAAGAGACAGATCCCACCCTTCCCACACCCAAGTGAACTAAGGTGTAATTCATTTGACATTTGAAAGTGGCTTCCATACTCATATGTGTTTGCAACCTCTGCCTCAAAACATTAAACCACTGAAGCGGTTATTAATTGACGTTAGATTATGTCGTCTTTGTTTCGGTACGTTTTCGGGTTATACCAAAAGTCAGGTCAACAACCCGAAGGTTGGTTTGATGTGGTTTCTATCCATCCAGAACTGGGCATACACTCCGACCTTCGTCTGCACCATCTGGTAAAAATAGCATGTACTAGGGGTTCCCCGTTGCCTCCACGCTGGATTTCTATGAATGCTAAAGGGCCTACCGAGATTGCGAGGAAAGGTATTTTCGCATATTCTTCAGGGTAATTTTACATGCAACAAACGACATGGGCCAACGAATTCACTTTCCCTCTAAAGGAGGTTGTGCTACTGATTTTTATCACTCAGAAAAATTCGTTAACCCCAGCTGGCTTGAACCTACGTTCATCTGCTCCTGAGACAAGCACCTTTCTCAAGAGTACTGGACTCAAATAATAGGCTATTTGTTATTAGGTGTTCTGTATCACGACAGGTCAATTCATTTTTTCAGTGTACGTAGACCACCAATGTCCCTATTACTCTGTCCCCTTCAGCTCCCAGAATTTTATTCTTTCCTACAAGTCATATAATATTTGAATCCTCCTTCTCCTAATCTACTCTTCCCTAAGTCTATGCCCTTTATGACTTTGTGTAGAAGACAATTATCCTAAGGATGTGTCCAATCGAGTTTTCTTTGCATGAAGAATCACGTCAAACAATGGTTCTTTTACCATCCACTCTTCTTAGGACCATCATTTGTCACCCTGTCTTCAACCTGATCTTCTCAATTCTTCTCCAGCACCACATATCAAAGCTCTCCTAGTATTTATTTTCCATCTTCCTAAAAGTACAAGTCTCTGCTCCATTGATTGTCATGCTCGAAATAAAGTATTTAGTCAGTTTCTTCCTCAGTTCTAAACTCGACTTGCTGTCGCTAACTCTCTTGTTGAAAGCTTCCTTGGTCATGGTGATCCTTCACCAAAATTTCCTTGGTTTAGTAAGCATCTTTGACAGCATACTTCCACTCCTGTTTTCCTATTTTGATTTTCAGCGGCTCTTCAATTTTTGAAATCAACATCACTTTTGACTTCTCAATGTTGATTTTCATGCCATATCTTCTCCTATCTCCACCAGCAAGGTTAATGGTTCCCTCAAATTTTCTTTATTTTGACCGGAAATGCTAAATCATCTGCATATCAATTATGTTGATGATGTGTCCTGTCCTAAAATTGCCACGTCCCTCTAGGGCTTCCCTGACCAGCCTCTCACCACACAAGTTGAACAGACTGGTGACACACATCATCCCTGTCTCACTCCTCTTCCTATCTCTATGCTGTTTGTCTTTCCATTATTCAGCCGCATCTTCACTCACTGTCCCAGCATAGCTTTGTAATCGCCTTCTGTCCATACAGATGATGCCAATCTCTTGAATATATCTATAATTTATGCCATTTCATTCTATTGAATGCCTTTTAATTTTCAGTCTATGAAACTAATGTAGACTTCTTCCTTGACTTCCAGCACTCTTTCTGAATTAATTTTCAGTATATCGATGGTATCTCTGAGTCCTTTTCCTTTTTTGAAATGAAATTGGTCTTCTTCCCACACTTCTCATTTTCTGTTTCAATCTATTTTGACATAAGTAACTATACATTGTTATTAATTTGTTTAATTTATTGAATCATTTTAATTGGTGCTAAGCTCTTATGAAAAACTACCATCTTTATGATAGAAGCCAAATTGGACTGATCACACATCCCTCTCTGTATCTTGACTGCCAAACTGTGAGCGATAGTGATTAATTACTCTTCATACTATTTTACTGTAGAGTGGAACCAATCGTTAAGGTAGGCGTATAGGGAATGCGAGAAAGTCAGTGTTTTTGTAATTTCTATATCAAAATTTTTTTGCCCACAATAAATCAAATAACTGGCCAGTTCAAACATAGTTTAATTTTATTTACATAATGACCTCAACAGTTGTCTTGAATAGCTGTCAAAGTTGTCCAGGACTTATAAAATAGCTTTTTCTCTTCATTCATTAAGTTTGTCATCTAATGCCGCTATGCTCAAAATTTAACTCTGTTTCTTCTGGAACAATATTTTATTCATTTTAACGAAACATTTTTACTATACAAATTGCAAAAACACTGGTATTTTCTCGTATTCCCTATACACCCATCTTTAATCACGTGGCCTCAGGGTTGGATCCACCAACGAGAGATCATCTCCAAACAGTTTCTCCTTCTAAAGACAGCTATAACAAGGATTTGCTTTCACTAAAAAAAACTATCAAAGTCTTTGAAGGCCAGCTCTTACACAAAAATTTGAATTCTTGAATAATAAAAAACAATCTAATTAAACAAATCAAATCCTTTAGCGAGCTATACTCTTGGCAGAAAGAAAGAAAATGATGTTTAAATATGTTATTCTGAGGACTAGAGTTCTATAAACGTTTAGAAGTTTAATCAAAAAAAAGTTACGTTTCAACGTCATCACTATAATTTGAAATATATTAACTACTGTTCCCATCAGACATACTTTAATATAGTAATATCTCTACAAGTAAGTTGTTCCTTTAGTTTCCACACAGTAATTTTTGTTTGTTTGAACATTTGAGAAGGTTCTTGAACGTTCTTACTTTCTTCCCAATTTCTTCCGCTAGTTCAATTTACTCGGCTATTCTAGCTTTCGCGTTTCAATCACATGGTTCAGTGTCATTCCTAGAAGCACGTTTAACATCGCTGGTCACGTGGTATAAAGCTATAGATTAAATTGCCCTTGACTTGGGAAGCTGGGCTTGAATCTCTGCCTTAGGAGGAATTAGTTGTCTATATGTGATTTAACATTGTGATTTTTCCCAGTATACCCAGCCAAGATTAAAACCTTGTCGTATAGTAACACTAAATCCAAGGTAATGTGAGTTAGATTCCTTATTCTGCATAGTCACAGTTAGTTATATGTATATATATATATATATAATATATATATATATTACACATATATATTCCATAAAATAGAATAATGGAAACAAGGGACCTGGGGGTCTAGAGGTAAGATGTCAGATCTTTATGTTAGGTGCCCGGAGTTCAAATCCCGGTCCCGGCAGAGATTTATCTGATTACCAAACCCTTCCTTCACCTCTGGCAAAGTATGTGCTTTCACGCTTTGTGAATGTGGGAAATGCCAGACCTCCACCGTGATTCGGAACCCAAGTTAAACTGTAGGTTTCCTCTGCTTTCCACCCTCATCATTCTCACGTATCATCCTACCATCTGGGGATAATGGAACTCACCTTAATGGTGTCCCCACCTCATAAATGAATTATTCCATAATCCAGGAAATCAGAGGTAGGATAAAGTCGAATGGCATTATTAGCACCCCCCACCCCATAGAATAATGGAAACTCTAAATAAAGAATAAAGGAGAACAGCAAATACTATGCAAAAAAAGGCTAAAATTAAGAATAAAGATTTCATATTTTTCTTTTTTATCATACTAATACACACATTTTTTTTAAAATTATTATTTTAGATATTTAACTTTTCCTTATTTTAGCCTTAGCTTTCATTTGACAGTAGAAAAAACTATTTTTTATTATATTTCCTTTTTAGGATGAACACGACACAATATAACATAATATCTTCAGTTGAGCGTGTAGGGGAAGCGAGAAAGGGTAAGTGTTTTGTAGTTTATATAGTCAAACTTTTTTGGTCAAAATTAATAAAATATTGCTGCTGTAGAAATATATAGTTTAATTTTCTTCACAAGGTAATTTCAACATTTCTTGAATATCTCTCATGATCATATTAGAAATGTATGAGAAACGTTTTAAATGAAGAGAAATAGTTGTCATTAAATTCTAGGACATTCTTGACAAATATTCAAAAACTGTTTGTATCTTCATGTGAAAAAAATTAAACTCTTTATGTCATACTGGAGAAATATTGTATTTATTTTAACAAAAAAAAAGCGTTTCCATAGATGCTGTAAAAACTCTGCTCCTTTCTCACATGCCCTACTCTTCAGCCTTAATTATATTGAACTTGGGGTTGTGGGTTTTTATGACATAGCAGTTGATCATCATTCAATTTGTTATCTTGAATATAAAATGTCAAGAAATAATATTATCAACATAGTTTTATAAAAATAAAGTATTCGCATAATCGTTTGTTTTTTAATGTTTTTTTATTCGTCTCAGATTTTCAAATAAAATTAAAATGTGAAAATCTAGCTCATATAAATGATTTTAAAAATACATCCCGTCAAAAAGCAGACATGTTTATAACATTTTTGCTTGAATGTGAAATACACAACGTGGAAATCCAAACAATGTAAAATAAACATATAAAACGCTCAAATCACTCAAATTGTGTAAATTCGAAGAACTACCTAAAGTAAATATACATATCACTCAAATAATCTCTGACTTGTTTTTTTAGCAATTAGTGCTAATGGTTTCATATTTATAGCCGTAAAATATATGTAAAATTAAAATTGTAATATAAATTAATTTAATAAAGATTGAAACCTTCTATGCTGTGACTCTATTAGACAGCACTCGGGTACATTCACAAAACTATCTAGCTTTGTATCGTTCGTGGCCGTGTCTGACTTTATGAAAGTCCCTATAGAGTAGTTCATGAACTAGCCACCACGGAGCGGTAAATTCGTGGAAACTTTATTATATTTATTATTATCATTTCACCAGCATCGTAGACAAATGCTCGTTTCAAATTGAGAGAAAAGATTATATTTAAAACAAGATATAGCTTATTTAATTATTGTATAGAAGACAAAGAGAGATCAGAAGTGTTAGTAAAAAAAATAATAAATTTAATTCTAGTAAAAATTGAAACATGGACTTGGGAATCGATCCTAATAACTTTGGCTTTGAAGCGCCAATGTTGTGCCACTGAGCCATCCTAGCTCGTCTCATATCCGGTGTCATATTTCATTAGGGTTGGTGTCTTGTCTAATTGTGGTAAGTGAGAAATTGGCCCTGGATATGAGACGAACCAAGATGGCGTCGTGGTAGAACACTGGCACGCTAATTAAAAGGTCCCGGATTCGTTTACCCCCATATCCAAGCTGATATTTTTCAGTTAGTTGAATTTTATTCAGCTATCAGGACTGATCTTGTAAATAACCATCACATAAGTTTGTGATCACATGAATCAATAAATAATACAAACATTAAAATGTATGCTATTGCAGTCAAAATGGGTAAACCTTTATTCCACAAAAGGCAGGTATATATCTATCACCGCGTCTTACTACTGTTCAGGTTATACGTATCCATGATAATTACTTCAATGGGATAAGAATGAGAAAGAAAGGATGTTAGAGGCAATTGACCTGCATCTGCCTGGGAGGAGAGAGGGAAATCATTTACGAAAAACCATCTTAATAAACTCGACATGGATTCAAACCCTCACTTTCCCATCTTTAGCAGGCCAGTCTAACAAAAGAGTGATTCCTTAAATCATTCGGCCACTAGAACGGGTCGATATTTACCTATCAAACGTATTGATATTTTTGTTTATATCACTGATATATTTTTTAATATCTGTATCCAAGCAGTATAAATATTACCTATATTATAATGTATGGTCCAATTATCGTATTGAAAAGTAAGAGTGGTTATTTGATCATTGTTAGTTATATCCACATTATCCATAACTTGACTGGCAAACGAGCCAGATATATTTTTGGTTTTTCTCGCCTCTTAGTACCCGTTTGGTTAGTACACACACACACAATCACGGACTCACTAACACACACACACATATATATATTTATATGTATGTATATATATTATGCCTATGGATTAGAAAAAAAGTTGAAGTATAATTATGATTACAAAAAATAAGGGTATGATTCTAAAACAAAACAGCATTTGCGTGTAGGAATAGGGAAGTTATCTTAAAAAAAAATCTCGTATACAGAAAATTATAAATTCAAATTCCACGTCTCCATCATATCAAATTAAATTAGATCTACATTTATACCTCCTGCCCACCAATACGGTTTGTTAAATGTTGATTCGTTTTTTTATTATGATTGTAAATCCCCTGGGAAATAAGCAGCTTAGTTTTTTTTTTTAAAGTTAAAACTTTCGTATTCAAAGATGCTCAGTGGCACAATTCTTTATCTTGACTCTAGGGTGCCACTTTAAAACATATTTATAACGTTCCAAATAAACTTCGCCGTAAGTATTTCCCGCCGGCCTGTACACTCGAGAAAAGAAACATTCTCGTAAAGTAGCTTATTCATCTGTCAATTTTACCAAAACGCCGACGTTTTGCTAAATCTCTAAGCTTTAGTTTCCCCGTCTTGAAGCCACCGACGTAATTTAGAAACAAACGGTCCTACAGGTTTATCTTACAATCCTCCACTTCTGCTTGATATACTTTTCTTTCAGTTCGCTTCCCTGTAAGCGTCTACTTAAACATTCGTTTGGAGACTTTTTCAGGCATAATAAGTCTTTAAATATCTCTCTGGAAATGTTAACATTACCTGGGGGAAAATACTGTTCCCATTTTAAACTTTTCCTGCTCTATTTTGTTTCCATCTTCTACCATTTCAAATATAATATATCGTAATTTAACAAATTACAGCTAAAATGTATTTGATATCAATAACTCTATAAAATACTCTTTTAATAATTATTATTTACATAGGTGACCACATGGTTTAAGATGCTAATATTCCATTAGCGTGCATTAATGGAGGCTTAGGCCTAACTATCGGTCGAGTGCATTGATATTTTGGTTTTTATTTTTTACAAATATTGTTTATTAGTTTGGTTGTTCCTCTTTCTTTCAACTCTGATGGGAGTGTATTTATTTTACTAAAACCTACCTTATCTTTAATGTTCATACTTGAATTATCTTAGTGTTAAACCTTGATACAGTAGAACGTTGTAGATCCGCATTGATTATTGACAAAAATGGTTCAGAAAGTAGAGAATTTGGAAAATTGAATAAAGATAAAAATACTTTTCCACCAAAAAACACATAGTAATAACAATAATAGTAAGTTTCGAAATTTTTATAACAAATAAAACATGTAAACTAAATAAATGTAATTATCAGAGCCCACATCTTGATGCCATGTCATCTATTTTTTGGTTCATCCCAGACAATGCTCGTAAGCACGTAGAATATATTCATGATCCCCTTGTTTTAGAAATGTACATTTTATATAAAAAAATTATCTTTTTTAAGATTTTAGTTAATATTTTATTGGTTTACGTCATTTTTAAGAAATTCGGGTAATTTTGAGTCAATTTTAGGCAATTTTGAAGTAATTTTATGACATTCTTGTTTAGTAAGTATTTTTTTAAATACAATCGATATTTTACAAAGGAATAAATGTTTTCAAGCCACAAGTTATAGGAATGAGCAGATAATGAAGATAGTTAATTTTGTATTATCTTTGCTTGCATGTTTGTAAAATCCACACTCCTACAATCCTAACGAAATATTTCAACTGGTCTGGAGAGGGTTGCGTTGGGAGAGGGTAACTATTACTTATGAAGTAGATACTATTTTGTAAATCAATATTGTATCTTACAGAATTCAAAAGATTGGTTGTTAAAGGCATTTTACTGCATATGTATTTTTGGTTTACAATTTAGTTAATTGTATGTTTTATTTAACCGTGTGCATTAATACGAGTTTTTGTTTTTTTGAAATTTGAATTCAATTATTTTAGAATTTTCAACTCATTTTATATATCTTTTTTGATATTTCATAGGTTATAAAATTTATGTTCGTGGTAATTATAATTGTTCCTTGAGCTAAGTTATGTCTTGTTGCAGACGATCGTGATGTACCCTCGACCCAACGTCATCACCTGCACGATCAGGGTTTGGTTGAGGGAAATTGGTTTCTCTCTCACGTATGGAGCCCTTATGCTGAAGACGTGGAGGTAAGCTTACTCAGATCGGAGAGACTAGCATTAGTACAGTCCTAATTTTATAGGAAGGTCCTTTTATAAAATACAAACTTTTTCGTGGTACAACCTTGTTAGAATTTTAATATATTATTAGTTTAATTTTAAAGGTGTTGACAATATATATCTAAAGTGACCGATACTGACCATATGACTGGAACAACCTCGTGATAAAGGGGTCAGATCCTCTGACTGCTGACCTAGAGGTCCCGGTTTCAATTCCCGGCTGGTACCAGGGTATTTTTTTTACACGGAAGTAATTCACATGGTCACAAAGGTTTTGTAAATTAGACTAAGTAAAGGTTAAAATCTTAATTGTCTTCACAAGGTCATAATCATCCCTCATCACCCAATGGGACACACGGAAAGAGCCTCCATGAAAAGGATGTACGATCAGTACATTCAGGCGTCCCCTGGACAACTATACAATAGTACTGACAAATATTTCCTCAAACTGAGCTACAAGTTAAAATATCCCAGACACACCATTATTATTACTATCACATGACTGGACGTATTAAAACGTGAAAGGGAATCTCGTATATCTGTCAGATAAGTCCTTTCCTATGAAAAGAGGACTTAAGAAGTAGTTTCTGTCGCTTGAACTCATCCGCTTCTCTATGGCCTGAACGATGACGTAGGATGAGTGCTACAAGCGCGATTAGCGCCCTATTTATATTATTAGTTGCTACTTGTCTGAACTATCTTTGTTTTAAAAAGTGGCTATAGCAGTATCACTACTCCCCCAACCCGTTGATCTACTTGTCATGATGGCTTAATGGGATGGGTTAAAGCAGCGGCAAAAAATTGTCAGGTTCATTTTGATCTTGTTTATTGAAATATATTAATTATATACGAGTGTATAAGTGTTTTGTAGGTTTTTAAAACAGTTTAAAGAGTCTAGAAAAAAGTCCTCGTTCCATCAGTGTCCCTACTCGGAAGTTTTTCACCCTGATTTATCTTTGTTGTCATAACTTTGACTAGTGTAGAACACACGGCTGCTCGACTATGCGTGGTTGTTATATAGCTCAGACTTTAAAGATGGTTTGGGGGTCCCTCCTCCGTATATATTATTATTATTATTATTATGCACCGCGTCTTACTACCCATTCGGGTTATACGCACTTACGCTAATGTGTAATGGTAGGGTGATTGTGAGATGAAATGAAGGACCTACAGTTTAACGTGGAATCCGAACCACGGTGGAGGCCTGGCATTCCCCACATTCACAAGATGTCTTGTCAGAGGTGAAGGAAGGGTTTGGTAATCAGATAAATCTTTGCCGGGACCGAGGATTGAACCCCGGCCGCCAGCATAGAAGTCTGACACCTTATCCCTAGACCACCAGGTCACCCTCCTCCGTACTGAACAGGGACTCAAACTGTAGGATATTCTCCACACAAGTTACTGTAACTTGTCAGCTGAGTATGTATAGCACTTCGAAGTTATCCCTTTAACACAAATGGCGTCCTTTCTGCCCCTCCCCCCCCCCCCCGCTCTTCCCCGTAAAAGTCTAGAACACACTCTTATATACACCAGCAAAAAAGGGTTTTTCTCCTGAGTTAATATTTATGTCGATACATTGTGTTTTGCAAGTTGGTAAAACAATCTTTGTTTTACAAACATGACTCGATGCACTTGCACAACTGCCGATATGAAACTATTGACAGTAACAATTGCTTAGGCTTACGTAATCCTAACATACTTTTTATTACTAAAATCTGAAAGCCATGACAAGCGCTAAGATTATTAACGAGTTTTTACAAGTTGAAAAGCTAACTTCGAGGGCTATGGTAGGTAGGTAGAAAACCTCCGTCTATCGTGTTTGACTGAGATTTGAACCCTGATCTCCCCGTTACCAGTAAACCATACTAAACGAGCATTACATGTAATCTGGATGGCCATCAATGTGGGTAGAATCTAATAACTATTGTTTAAGACTGTGATATTAAGCCGGGGGTACGTAAATACATTTTAGGAGGTACATAAAATTTAAATATATTTAATTTCGTTATAAACACTGAATAATAAGAGCCAGATTTTAAGTTAGCGATAAAAGATCTAGGCATAAGGATATACGAACTGAGAGCATAATTTTTTCTCTCCTCCTAGATGTATATTACTTAGAATATGTACAACCTGTGAACATGTTTTGAAAAAAGTGTTCAAACAGTTTGTGTGATTTTAAAAGTTATATTGAGCAAACTAATCTCTCACTATCTACGTGTTGTGGAAAATTTACCTTCTCATTTGACACACCTGTGACTACATTGAAATATATGTTGCCAACCTCTGCTCTGAGGCATCACTTTCGCAATAGACTAAACTGCAGATGACAGGGAGATCTTGGTTTGAATCCCGGTAGGGTGTACTGAGGTTTTTTACAAATTTGCTACCTTTTTCCTACCATGTAAATGCGGGTACACTTCATTAAATTAAACCGTCCTCATTCTTAGCACATTAACGCAATTAGTACTTATACGTATAGCCTGAACATGTAGTAAGACGCAGTACAAAAAAAAAGTCTCTCCTCTACCTCATATTGAGTAATATACTGCTTTTTATATATTGTAAACAAATTGCTTGTGGGAGATAAACCTAATCAAATACTCACCAGAGATTAACGTGACCTCTAAATTAGCTCGGCTACCTCCCATCGAGTCTTAAAAGAGAGCGTTTGCCGAGGAACTGTGGCCGTATTTTCAGACTACGCTGATTGAATTCACCAATCACTATTCAAAGTCGACATCTTCTCCTTTTCCTTCTTATTGCTTCAAGGTCGCATGATGGTTTTATTCCGGCTGCTCCTGCAATAAAGAATCTATAAATCCTCTCAAGTTTCTCCTGTTTACCTTTTCTTTACTCATTTCCATATTATTTTTGTAAGGCTTTCATTTATTTGAGGGAGGAAAGGTAGATGGGGATAAAAGGGGGTGGTACAAGACGAGGGAGGTCTCGCCCTACTTCACGAGAAACCAATTTCTTGCCTCACAATAAATACAAATCTGACTGACTGACAAACGAAATATTCACTGCCAATATATTTATGGAATTTAAAGTTATATGTTATGTTCTCGATCTAGACCACATCTGTGGCTATAATCGTTGAATTGTTGTGCTCCATCACATGTCAACCCCCTTTTCAAAGAGATGAATTTGAAATCCACTGAAGCCTGTGATCTACACATTCAAATGGGTACGTATATTTGAAAGGTACAAGGTAAAAAGAGTGAAACTCAAATTGAGTTATTGCTTCCATATTTTGGAGGCTAGACAATCATGAGACTTTTCGAATGCACTTTAGATTATTATTTAACGTGGTATCTTGTCATTTTTAAATTAATTTTAAAAATTGATTTTATGAATTAGGTAGCAAAGATAATATTTTTGTTAATTGTGGCTATAGCCGTATCTAGATAGCCTCTCATATTCTTTAAATTGAAAAATGAATTCTGGACACGGGAATTGAACCCGGTACATTTGGATTAGTATTACAATGCTCTAACCAATGATCTATCCAGGAAACATCACGTTCCCAGGGCCATCCTTCACTCATATTTTAAGGCAGAGTCTGTGGGGGACGTGGGGAAGTCGTCGGCCACATCACAGACTGCTTTAAAATATGAGTGAAGAATAACCTGGGCACGGGACAATTCCGGATAGCTCAGTTGTGAGAGCAATGGCGTACTTAGCCAAAGGTCCCGGGATTTGCGTACTAAGGTGTCTTTTTATTTAATTTTAAAGAACAAAAAGTATATATGCTATTTGGATTTGTTGTAGTTCTGAGATATGTGTATAATCTGACTTTCCCAGCGTTTCCTCTGTGCTCTTCAATTGTCATTTCACTAGGAATGTGACGTCAGGTGGCAATAACCTACTTTCATTCTAAATGCCTTAAAATACAGTTGTTGGACAACAAATACATCCACAAAATGTATTTTTGAAAGTTAATATTTTAAGACACGCCTTTAAAATATATAGTTTTTAAATGATGGATGAGACATATTAAAACTGAGGTTTTATGCTATGATGCTTCGAACTTTGTAGATTTAGAAGGGGTGCTCTTTGGGAGTTCTACACGGGGCCTCCCGCTACCACCCGTTGGGGCCAAGTGCACTCTCCCTTCACAATAAAGGCCGATACACACAGAATGCTAAGCTAAGCTAAGCTAAGCTATACTGTTCTGTGCTGTCCTCTGCTAAGTCTTTGTCAGTTTGGTTTCACACTCATTGCTAAGCTAAGCTAAGCCATGGTCTTTCTTTTCACTCCAGAATTAAATGTTTCGTTCTGGTCTGCTTCAGTGAAGTTTAGTTATGATGGATGGCGTTCTCCAAAATGTCTTGTTTCGAGTTCAGATGATAATAATGAGGAATAAAAAATGTTGGTGCTAGCAGCTGTTTTGAAAGAAGAAGAAAATTTAGGAGGTGGCGATTTGACTTGTTCAATTATCGCCTCCATTTTAATATAAACACATTTATTAAATATAAAACTTAAATATAATATTACTTATATACAAGCGAAACAAACTGAAAACAGAACTTCAACTCTTCTCTAATTATTTTCACCAAACCATCACTGCGTCTGTTCAACACAGATTCCAAGTTGCGTTATGCGCATGCGCAAAGTAAGATGGCTCAAGATGGGAGATGGAAAAATTGCCCGGCCAGCAATCAGAAAAAAAAAACATAGCGTGGCATAGGAAGGCATAGCTTAGCTTAGCTTAGCTTTCTGTGGGAACCAACACATTTAAATACATGATCCGCTATTTTTCTGAAAAGTTAGCAGAGCAAATCTTAGCTTAACGTTCTGTGTGAATTGGCCTTAATGGCTCGAGTAAGAGCTTATAAATCTGTTGAGTTCCTTGGTTAATTGTTTACTTACTAGTTTATTCTTCTTTTTTTTTTTTTGCCATATACACAACGCATATGACTTTATCCATGTTTGCTTCAGCACAGGATTGATTCGAATTTAAAAAAAATCTTCTTTGACATTTTAGAAATACCTACTATGGATCCAAGGGGGTTAGTTTTTTTTATCTTCTTGCATCCAGGAATATTTATACAAACAATGTTCACAAATATCCCTAATAGCCTGAGTTTGGGGATTTTTCTTTTATACAGAAAAATCCAAAATTAATCCAAAATGCAAATTAATACCGCTGACGTTGATCCATATTATAGTTGAAATCATTTTGATTTCATTGCTATATCTGGAAAACTAAGCAAGTTAAAGCTAAATATAACTAATATGATATTATATCCTCTTTCGATTCGATGCTATTATTGTCACGGTAGGGAGGGGTAGGGGGTATATAAAATTAGCGATACAGCGGGACAGTTTCATAGTCAAACATACCACATCTCAAGTTCAGCGCTAAATTAATGCAATACAAATTCTCAAACTCGAATGGAATGGGCACTTTTGTGTAAGCTGGCCCATTCCATTCTAGTCTAGGTAGGTGTCATCCTGTGTTTAGTATAGCAATAGGGTGGGATTAATGTGGAATGGGAATGGAACGTGACTTAAAGTCCATATTTTTGATGTTATTTTATAACAATCAAAACTTTTTGGACAAAGTAAATAAAATATTTATTAAGTAGATACATTTAGTCTCATAAAATAACCAAAGTAATATCAACAGTTGGTGACCTGGTGGTCTAGGGGTAAGGTGTCGGACTTCTGTGCTGGTGTTCTGGGGTTCAATCCTCGGTCCCGGCACAGATTTATCTGAATACCGAACCCTTCCTTCACCACTGGCAAGACGTTTGTTAATTACAACTTGTGAATGTGGGGAATGCCAGGTCTTCACCGTGGTTCGGATTCCACGTTAAACTGTAGGTCCTCCATTTAATCTCAAAATCACACTACCACTACACACAGGTCTCCCCCCCCCCCCTTCCACACTTAAAAATGTTTATGATCAAATGTTAATATGCTCGTGACAAATATTTAAGAAATGTTGATATTACAATATGTAGAAAATTAAGCTAAACGTATACACTCAAGTACTATTTTGATTGAAGTGACCTGGTGGTCTAGGGGTAAGGTGTCAGACCTATGTATTAGGGGTATTGGGCTCATATCACGGTCCCGGCACTGGTTTATCTGATTAATAAACCCTTCTTTCATCTCTGACAAGATATCTTGTGAATGTGGGGAATGCCAGGCCTCCACCGTGGTTCGGATCCCACGTTAAACTGTAGGTCCTTCATTTCATCTCACAATCACCCTACCATTACACATTAGCGTAAGTGCGTATAGCCCGAACGGGTAGTAAGACGCGGTGCTAATAATAATAATAATAATAATAACAGCTTTCCACCATCATCATTTTCACAATCATCCTACAATCTGGGAATAGTGGAATTCATCTTAATGGTGTCTCCACCTCAGAAATTAAGAGAGCAGAGGTCAGATATATCTAGAGCATTATACCCCCCCACTATTGTGATTGATTTTGGCCTAAATAGTTTTGGTTATTATAAACCTTCCATCCCACCTCAACGTCCTTCTTAACAGGAAAAAATAAAGTTACCCACGTATTAATTTGTTGTCGTGAGCTGGTGTCTAGGGGTAAGGTGTCAGACTTCTATGCTGGCGGCCGGGTTCAATCCTCGTCCCGGCAAAGATTATCTGATTACCAAACCCTTCCTTCACCTCTGACAAGACATCTTGTGAATGTGGGAATGCCAGGCCGCCACCGTGGTTCGGATTCCACGTTAAGCTGTAGGTCCTTCATTTCATCTCACAATCACCCTAACATTACACATTAGCGTAAGTGCGTATATCCGAATGGTAGTAAGACGTGGTGCTAATAATAATAATAATAATAATAATAATATTAATTTGTTCTTGACCAGCTTTTGTGTTTTCTTATGTCCCCGACAGGATCTCTGTCATATTCCGTGTCCGCTCAGCCAAGGCGGTGAAGATCACTGATCTGGATCTGCTGAAGCGTCTAGGTGTGATCGTGACGGTCTTCAGTGTGTTCTTGGTGATCCGAACGTTGGTTGCGCCACCCCACGTGATCGTCGGCCGGACAGCTGACGATCTGAAGGCGTACCTGTGCCGCACTGATTGGTGGGATCACTCCTTCACTACGAGTGAGTGTATCCTAAACATACACATAATATATGCATATATAATTATATTTATATGTGAGAAAGTCGTATCTCCATAGGAAGAACCTTTTAGAAAACCTACAAAATAAATGTACAATACAATTTTCATGAAAAGGGATACTATAGAAATTATATATTTTTTTGGTCATCATTTATATCATTTTACTATATTATTAGTTTTATTATAGATGTATAGGTATCTATAAAGCGTGGTATTCATGTATAACATAACATGACATGATATATATTCCCACGTAAAAAAAAAATCTGATACATTTTCTAGACGTGCGATTAAGACCTTACTGTGAAAATTGGACTGTAAAGTAGTCATCATTGACTTAAGCCAGGTTCCTCTATAATTTAGTCAGATGTATTTTATTTAATTATGGAAGAGCAACTGTTCTAACCGTAGAAATAATTTCCCTTACGCCAAATGTTAAACGTTATGTTTATTATGAGTAGGTCTAATAATATGAAAGTCAGATATGCCCAAGATGATATAATTAAATAGTCACGATATTTTGACCGTGCGTTTAATAACTTTTATTTTAAATTTGGGTTGAAATGAATGGCTTGACGAGGTGTAAGGTTTCTCTATTTAAATTATATTAATCATAATTTAAATTTGAAGTTAAGAAGCTTCAAAAAATTTGTAAGATGAGATTAACCTATGAAGAGTTACATACATTACTAAACATTATGGCGATCTGTTATTGAGGAGGGGGTGTAATTTTAAAAATAAAATATTCTAAATTTAGTGTTGCGGTGCATACGATTAGGTGTATGATTGCATAAAGTAGATTTGGTGAATTTATGAATTACAGATAAATTCCTCCCTTTTTTGAGTGTAATCCAACTATACATGTTCTGCTAAGATCGCCCTATGGACACTATTATCATTATCAAAGGACATATTGCATGCAAACTAGTGGAAAATATAATTCAGCAATGTCATCCACTAGCTTGATCATTCAAGCATGTTAATAATGACATTTTTACTTTACTGGTTTATGCAACAGACTGTAAAGAGCTGTCAGAAACGAGTGCTTGTTGGATACGCTACAAAAGCACTATAAATTTATTAAACTTCCGAGCGATTGGGGTGAAAAAAAATGTATCTGTGTATTAAAAAAATAAGCTTAATATTTTTGACTCTCATATATACCAATTCTAGAGAAAGTATTGTGATATTTTTGATGTGACACATTCAGATAGAGCTTTGCTTGACATAATTTGAAGTCTTTATATGTACTGTATGTACTCATTTGTAGATTCTGAGCTCTTTGTTTTATTGATCTGGTATGTAGTAGTAATATGTATAGCCTATCTGTTTGACTGGTGACTGTAATCACAGGTTCGGAGAAATTAAGAGTACCGGTACCTTACCTAAAGCAACCAAAACATATTATTTTTAAAACTTTTCCAACGGTTATTTTATTGAAATTTATTTTTTCCAAAATTTCTAACAATTTTTTGATTGAATTCACTTTTTTTTACCACGGTGACCAATTTTTTGAGAAAGGACTTTTTAGAAAAAATTAACATATATTTTCTAGATTATCAATAATAATATTTTACTATAAGTGTATTATTATTATTGTTAATTCATATGTATTGATATCTATCAAAAGTGATAACTGCAAATCACATGGCTTGACGTATGAATACATGAGAGTAAACTTAATAATTTCTATAGCTTTATATGATCATGGGACTGTATTAATAAGATATTCTTTAAACGCTCCCAAATATGAGAAGGTGTCATTTTTCTCTTGATATTGTGAAAACACTCAATTTTATAACTATTCATAAACTAACTGACCAATGTTCTTTAGATTTAATTTGTATGAACTTAATTATCGTATATCGCCAATATAAATGCAATTACTTAAATAACAAAGGTTAAATATATTCGGAAATCCCGTGTCCATAAGACATTTTTAAATTTTCGGATATGATAGCCTACTTGTTACGGCTATATTCGTAATCTAAAGATCCAAGACGCTACTTTACCTAAAACACCCCACACACACACATAAATATGGTCATGAGAAAGTTTGTGCACTATATTTTCCACTGCTTTTTATTTTTACCTATACAGAAACAAAAATAAGTTGGTTTATCTACTGTCCACCCGACGTCCCTTTGATCGACCGCTAATACTGCGTGTGACAAGCATTTTTTATTGGCTCATCATTTCCCCATGCATGTGAACGATGCACAAGGCTCGAGATTAGTGAATTGTACCCGTATGGAGTCGGGCGTCCCCCCTTCCACCAACACCTCTCTCATCCGCGTCTATGTGCGTGAGTCGTGACGCGGCCATCACGGGCGTCATCAGGCCTGCCAACCCCATGCGCAGACAACAATGGAAAAAAAAACATGGGTTTTACTTTTTATTTACTTTCTTCACCCCATTCTTTATATTCTATATCATCTAAGCTTATATTCTGTCAGAACTCGTTACAATGATAATACCTCAAGGAAAATGACACGTGGATAAAGTAAAAGAAAGATTTTAAATGAAAGTAATATACAAAGGGAAAGGATGATAGAAAAAAAAATAGTAAAGAAATATTTTTAGTGAAGTTACAAACTAAAACAAAGATTTAAAAAAATTATAATACCCTTATTACAGTGTGTATTATTGTGATCATATTTTTTTATATTACACGCATGGTTATAAACCATTACATCCAATCACGTGGATAAATCTCTTCTAATATTCTTACCAGTACCACATTAAGGGACTAAAATAGTCGAGCAGAAATTCATAAACGCAAGAAACCAAGTCGATATACAACGTTACTGAGTGGAGCTGGCCAGCAGTAAGTGAGCAAATGGTGTGGAAGGGGGGGGGGATTAAAAATTCAAATATGATGGGTAAGTTCTATAAATTAAGTGTGCTTCAAGTGCGGAACTACACTAGATTTAGGTTGGCACCACCTAGACCAGAATGGAATGGGCCAGTTTCATATGTGAAACTGGCCCATTCCATTTGACTTTAGGTATGTGTCGTCTTTTATTTAGTGCAGGTACGCATTTGAGGCGTATTCAATCTATGAAACTGGCCCTATATGTGTTGTGACACCCTAATAAATTACAAAGGTGCCATACGTAGCTCAAGCTAGCATTGCCAAATTGCAAAAAAAAAAAAATCCTCTTTTTTTTTTCGATAAATTGCTTGTGGTTTATTTGTGCTCATATGCTCCCAAAGTTAAACATTTGTGCTGTCGAATTAGGTATTCTAGAGAACATTTAATATAGAGGGTAATTTTAAGCTCAAAATAGCCTGATAAATATTGAAAACTCAATGTCACAAATTCTCTTATATCATTTGATTGTGATTAATTTGTGTTTTCTAAACGGTCTAATTTTATAGCAAAAAGCTAATACTTGGGCATATGTGAGCACAAATGGTACATAGCCTAACTATTTTGATAAAACGGACATAAGGTGAGAGTATATATCTTTAAGTAATATAAACCCAAATTTGAATGCTTTAATATCTCTTTGCCATGTAGCCAAAGTTTCTACTCATATCAAGACAAACGTTTGATCTTATGTTCTTTGATATGTTCCTTAAATTTTCTAATGTAGCTTATACTTTATACTAAAAATGGTTAGATACACAATAATTGTTAACATAGTTTTAAATTAGAAGCAACTTTCAAAGACCTAACATTGAGCAAGTTTGTAAATTGATTGTTTAAAGCAATTTACAAGCAGGTAAAAGGAAAAGAGGAGCTATTGTAACAAAGCTTGAGCATATTCAGTAGTTATAATATTAACCAAAGCTCAATTTCTTGTCCGAGACTTATTTTAGAAAAATAAAATTGCAGTAATAGTTTGATAAATCATCATCAAAGGAAGAAAAATGAGACAAACTCAAATTACTACAACTTAAATGAAGATAGCTGCCACTTCAAAATATAAGCTACTAAAAAATAAGTTGCCAAATTCAATTTCAGATGACTATTTTAAAAGTTAAAATTATTTGGTCATACAAAAAAATACTGTATTTGCCTATACCTTCACAATATCTTAGAAGTTGATATATTAAAGACATAGATTGATCTTTCTTATCCTAGTTTGACTCCTTATCTCATTCGGCAGTACACCTCCCTCCACATATTTGGTTTTAGGGGCGAGTAATTTTGTATAACATATAAAAATATGTTTTACGCTAAATGTTTAGTAACATTTTAATAACACCTATCAAAAGTGACAGCTGAAGATCATATGGTTTGACGAGTTAATACGTTAAAGTATATTTAGTTACTTTTGTAGCTGTCAGATAAGGTTCTTTCTATGGGGATTCAAAAGGGTACCTGGTTCGATTTTTCACATGACTGAAATACTTCACTAGAAAAATGGAACCTTTTCACAATGGTGAATCAAAGCTAGTATCCCTGTTGTGTGTCTATTTTAGAATCAAGTTTGTTTGTTATGTTGTATATTTATTTGTTTAAGAAAAGGCACATTAAAGGCTTCTAACGTAAAATAAAATATGGTTTCAAGGGCTTTCCCCTATAAATATTATTTTTTAAATCTAACCTCACATATACTCATTAAACATTTAAAAAAAAATTAAGCAAATTTAATTGGACATTCTTGAGAAAATAATAATTACATTATATTCTTGAGTCAACTACCTGGATGTGATTTCTATCCATCTGGAGCAGGACTTCGGCTTCAACTGGTTAGTGTTTTCCTGCACTATCTGGTAGAAATTCCATGTAGGCCTACTAAGGGAGTTCAGGATGTGTTGTGGTTCCCCGTTACCTTTCACATTGAATTTCTATGAGCTAGCACTAACGGGCCAACCAAGTTTGCCGGTAAAGGTATTTTCACATAATTTCTAGGGTTTTTATCTATGCAAGAATTGACATGGGACAAACGGCTTTATTTCTCCTCCAAAGGAAGCTATGCTGCGGATTTTTATTTCTCAAGAAAAAACCACCAATCTCAGCTGGGTTTGAACCAAAGAATATCATGTTTCGAGGTGAGACCTTTAGCCCAACACCACTGAGGTTAACAAGTATTTTATACAAACCATAAATTACCCCCTAATAGGTTTTATTTTATGGATTCATTAGCTTTAAATATATTTTCGTAACAAAGGAAAAACTCCCCTTTACGGTTGTAGACATGTGTGATAAACATCCTCGTTAAATTATTTAACTTGTCTGGATTCCACTTCAATCGACAGTATCAAACATTCACCGTTGATGGAATTCAAAAGCAATTAAGATTTCCATTGCATTATTAGCCATATAGAAACAATTAAATACAATACCGCAAATTGCCAAGGCTTTTAATATTTAGATTAATTATTAAGCATGCCGTGCAGCTCGTTGTAATTATCATTTTATGCACCAGAGATGTATGTATGTGTGTGTGTGTGTGTGTGTGTGTGTGGTGTGTGTGTGCGCGCGCGCGCGCGCGCGCCGCAGTGTTGTCCTTTAGGAGGTTTACTATCAGATTGTTCGCATTCGTAATTAGTTTTAGTCATATCATTGTTAGAAAGCTAGAAACTACATGTAGACACATTTCTTATCTAAATTATTTATTAGTTTTTCTTGTTTTATGATGTAAATAAAAATAAATGGTACAGATTTCTCTCTCTTTAATTTAAAAATAGAGGTATTTACCAAAAACTCGTAAAAATTTGTTTACAAAATTAATATTTAATGTTGCAGAAACACCTCACCAAATAGCATACATGTAATAATACATACCGTTACATTGAGAAAAGAGGGGCATCTATGTCCACCAAAGAGTATATATAACAAAGAATTACATATTTCTGAGTATTCCATAACAATAAGTATTTTGCTTTACTCGGAACCTATTGGTTTAAAAATACATTCCAGATTAAATTAGTTTTGATTTAAACAGTACAAGAACTTTAAAATAATAAGTTATTTAATATCTCAAATAGCGGTGGATATATGATCAAAAATGGAAATGTTTGCTTATTTAAACTGTCCTTGAAGTAATTTTTATGGTAAAGAGAGCTGACATTATAGTTGTAACGTTAAATACTGCTTAGATAGTAAATTTAATAAAAATAGTTAAAGTAGATTTAGAGAAAATCAATTTAATATCGGTTTGCCTTTCAGTAACTTACCCTTAATTTTAGGGTTATATATCTAATTCCAAAAGCTAATTGGGGGAGCGGGGAGGGGTTGAAAAACCTAGATACCAAGGATTAGCCTGATCGATAAAACTCTAAAACTCTTTCGGCTCTAGTCCAGGATACAGACAGACGGCAATCCAAAAACCACTTTTTCAGTTTCTAGAAGTCATAAAATGTCGACTTTTTTTCTTTTTTTTTTCTTGCAAAATCTCTGGTTATATTTTTTTGACGAGCACAATAATTATCTCTCTGAGGGGTAGAGATAAAGTAAATATCAGTGAATATATAAATTTTTATTTTTATAATATCTTTACCGATAAAAACAATCCTGGAATAGATTAGATCTCCAATTATAGGGAAGTCTTGGTTTTAATCTCGGACGAGTGTAATAGAGATAGTTTCCCACGTGTGAAGATCACTATGCTTTTTCCATCTTCCATGCTAATGTGGGTGCATTTACTTAATTTGTTAAAAGCTGTATGGTTTTAAACGTAATATTTAAACAATATTATTACTATTAGTTCTATAAACATAAGACCTCGTTCCCTCCATGTTATTATCATTACTTCAGCCTTAGACTTATATCAAAAGTGCTAACTTCAGGTCATATGACTTGACGTATGAATACGTGAAAGCAGTTCTACTAAATGTTTAAAGCTGTTAGCCATGTAAATTCGTGAGATAACTGGCGTGCAGGCAGAACTTAGTGTGGTTGTTCTTATCAATCTCGACACGATGTTTAAATTATCGCCTATTCTTACATTTTATAACTAAAAAAACCATTTTCCTAATGTATTTAACGTACACTTGCTGAATTGACATGAAGGTGACTTAAAAATTAATCTAAATCTAGGATAAACACAACACCCTATCCTCCGATCATTAATTCATCACTGTGAAAGGGGAAACCCACATTTCACCAAATGTTTCAGCCATTCCAGGAATTGAACCCGGGACCCTTAACCTAATAGGAAGACATACTATCAATGTAAACATCATACTCTACTACACCCTAACCTTTAAACTAGAGTGAACCGTTGTAAGGGCATACAGAAACTATATTTATAATTGTGTGAGGCGCCAACTAAAGGGAGTACTTTGCTCAGGAATGTCGGTGGTCACGATCACTAACACCGAGACTACCAGGTATCATAGGACCTACAGAATTGCAAGTTAACACAAGTGCACACATTACCAGTTACTAGTGAATTAAATAAAAACTCATCCATACTGTGAGATTCGATATTTTAATGTATTGTTGCAGTGTAATAAACTATTTGAACATTGTATATTAGTCGCATTTGAAGACGGAAAAATGGAACACAATCTAACAATAAATTACAGTGAACAAAACAATTAAATGTACTCTCTTACAAACTAAACCGTGTTTCTTCTCCATGACAACAGATAGAAAATAATTTTTGTAAGAATAACAAAATTCAAAGTGACCTGGTGGTCTAGGGGTAAGGTGTCAGACTTCTATGCTGGCGGCCGGGGTTCAACCCCAGGTCCCGGCAAAGATTTATCTGATAACCAAACCCTTCCTTCACCTCTGACAAGACATCTTGTGATTGTGGGGAATGCCAGGCCTTCGCCGTGGTTCGGATTCCACGTTAAACTGTAGGTCCTTCATTTCATCTCACTATCACCCTACCATTACACATTAGCGTAAGTGCGTATAACCCGAATGGGTATTAAGACGCGGTGCTAATAATAATAATAATAATAATAATAATAACAAAATTCAAATGTTTTATTTATATAAATTCAGATAAATTTGAATAATTAAAAATTAATTGTAAAGGTTTATTAATGTATTTAGAAAAAGAAAGTTAAGCTATATTTAGAAAAATGTATTTGCAGTCTCACAAAAATAAATATGGATACCCTTTTGTTCTTTATAGAAAGTTTGTTAAATGTGGGATAGTAAGCTCTTTAGATATATACTCCTTTCAGTAATGGATAAATGTTCACTAAGAATAATTATTTTATCACAAATTAATATTATGTAATTCTCCCTCCACAAAAGTTTAAAAGTTTAAAATAGGATATCATAATTTAACTATGCCATAATAGTTGAAGATAAGCAAAATAAAACTGCTTACAGAAATTACTGATTATATCGAACATACTTTAGTAGGCTCACAATAAAAATATGCATTTAGGACTTCCCAACTAATATGTCCTCCTACAATATTAATGTTTCTTATCCAAGACGAGAGTATTTAACTGGGATTAATATGAATTTTCACTCCCCGAGTTATTTAAATCATCACTCATTAAAACAAATGTTGTAATAGACAGCGATCGCATTGTGGGATAGTCTTTTCCAATTAAAACAGTCATAGAAATCATATTCACTAACTTACTTATCAATTTAGATTCATAAATGCTGAAAAATCTTTAAAATATTAAACATGACAGATCTTGCTGCAATCATATTCACTAACCTAGCTACGAATGTATATTTATGAAGGTAGAAAAGTTCTTTAAAATATATTAAACATAACAAATCATATTACAATATTTATATATTCATCGTACGGTAGAGATCGGGAATAAACAAAAATGTAATGTCAACAAAACTGACCCAATTCAATAATTAGATAATTTGGGTTAGATAGTCGAGGTTTCATTCATGTTATAACAACTCTATGAATGCATTGGAGACTACAAGACCATCCTGATCTCGTCCAAGGTTCCGTGATACAACGCTCAGGCCATTTGGTAAAAGAATTACGTTAGTATGAATATTAACCCTGGAAACACACATTTTTAAACCCCATAATTATTATTATTACAATAGTCCCATTTAAAGATTAAAAAACAAACTCTTTGAGTAAATAAAAAGATCAAATATAAGTCATTCACGAGCTAAGTTTACCTGGATGACAGCCGAAATGTTACTAGAAGTAATCTATACTTATAAAATAACATGCCCTTTGACTGACTGACTGAATGATTCATCATCGCCGAGCGCAAACTATCAAGGCTACAAGCATGAAATTCGGACTGTATATTCATTTTGTTATTTAGGCACCCACTAAGAAAGGATTTTAGAAAATTCCACCCCAAAGGGGTCAAAATAGGGGATCATAATATGTTGATAATATATATGAAAGTCCGTCATTTTGAAAGTTACATAAACAAAATTTTGTATTTCGGTTATTGACGTAAAACAAATAAATACGTGTTTCAGGAATTTTGGAAATTTTATTTATTAAGGGATGAAAAAGGGGGTGAAAGTTTGTATCGGACTTGCATTATTTTTGATCTGAGGTCAAGTTATGGTCATCAACGTAACGTAATATTTTAAATTAATCTGTAAATACATATGTATATTTTCGTATATGTATATAACAACTTCCACGCGAGCAAAGCCGCGGGCAACAGCTATCTAGTCCCTAATATATCACTACGCTCAACAGCTGACATCTATCACTTTGGATGACTGTAATGAAAACAGATGGTAATATATTAATGTGATAGTTAACCACAGTAATTTAAGCCAATATTATTTATATATTTATTTGAGGTCGGACTCAAAGTTTATTTATAGTTTTATTCCCCTTAAAAAATATATTAACACCACTTTCACAAAAACTTCTAACGAACATAGCTTCAAAATGGCGACTGACGAATCTAAACCATATGGTTGAACATGACGGTAAAAAAGATTTTTACAATGATGCAGACACGCATTTGATGAAAATATTTTATTCAGTTAAATATTTCAAAATACGATAAATTAATCATAAAATATTTATTGTATGTAAAAAAATGACAACAATTTTCTCTTTTCCAAGTAAATACGATGCCTATATTAAAAGATATTGATGTGTGCACTATATTACACAAAATCAGTAACGTTTCAAAACGAAAAATAAGTACTTTTAATTATGTTTAAAATATTGTTTTGAGTTGGACAAAAAAAATTATTAAAAAAAATTAAATAGTATGACAAAACTTAAGTTTACGTTATTTTTAATGTAATATATAATAGGTTAATTAAAGATCTTTACATTTATAACAAAACTGTGATCTTTTACAAGTGTTGGCAACCCAAAACCTAAACATATGATTTTAGAACTGTCATCCAGTAAACACCAATCGTGAACGGAATATAGTTTCCCCTGTCAGACAAGCGACCCACGCTGCTCTTGGCCACATTTTGGTGAAACAATCCTTCTTCATTAACAGATTTTAGTTATTCTGTCACGATCTGTATTGTCTAGACGACCTGTATTGGATAGTTGCCAGGGGTTTGAAGACCTATATTTGTTACACCAACTTAGTTAAGTTATCAGTAAAATAAAACATTTCTTTGCACTTTTTATTAATGAATTTTGCGTCACTTTTATACCCTTAGCTTACACTAGAAAGTTAACCTTTCATGGTTCCGCTATGGTGTAACTTATGAGATAGGGCCATGGTGTAACCAGTTCAAGCAAGACTCCTGGTACCTTTCATAGTAAACTGAGTGTACTTCAAACATTTTCATGGAAAGCAAACTCATGTATAAATATTGTATTTAATTTATGGATCCGCCCGATTTTATATAAATGTCCCAAAGAGATTATATTATTTAATAAACAACTGATACAATGGAAGTTATTAAGTAAGTGCATTTTGTACTCTCAAATTAATTATTGTAAACAATGCTCAATATCTAGCGAACGATTAAAAATATTCAATGAATATCTTTTAATTTTGAACAGTTATAATAATTTATTGCATCAATTTATATTATTATAACCACAATGTGCAGATAAATAATACCCAAAGCCTTTGGATATTCATGTGGACGTCACAAACACAATGAGAAATAAATGAACAGTAAATTGGATTAAAAATTGTTATATTCTCAAAACAGGATACCTATTTTAATGTATTATTTAAATAGCAAAAGGGCGGTTTATTTTGATAGGGTTTATGGTCCTGATAAAAGCGATTTAAAAAATTCATAATTTGAATTTTTGTAGAAACAAAACATAGTACGGTATGTTGAAATATATATTTACATGATATAATAATTACTGCATCGCAAATAATTTGCATAAGCTGAACAAAAGAATTATCGCATGGGTAAAATGGGATTTAAATTATTTTAATGTGGTATTCATGCCACGTATGGTCTCATTTAAAAAATCAAAGATTAATAGAAAATGCAATTTAGATTTAACTTTAAAAAATAATGCAAAATAGGATCAAATAAAAATACATCATCCATTTCTTATAATCCAGCATTACTAAAAGCAGTATTGGTCACAAGAATAATGTGTCCAACTGGTTTAATCACATAGTAGCTGAGATTTAAAATGGCTACACACAATGCATTAAGAGTGTCTCCCCTTCGACTTTCCTAATAACTTTTTGCTTAAAAACCCATTCCTCACTGTTTGTCATCCATTTACAGAAAATACCAATTCATTTCCTTTTATTTATTTCCTCGCCTCATATTTCCTTGTTAAAATAAACTTTAGTAGCCTTGTTTATGACAAATAACGTTTTTCCCTCTCATTGGTGTACAGTTTGATTACAAAAAGTGGCCGTCTAACAACTGAAGAGATGTTCACACGGAAGCTCACGTCATATCTGTCCATGATCTGATAAGTCTAAATAAGATTCGGGAACATAAAACAGTGAATAGCCTACAAATTTAATTGTTGGATATTGTTAGCCCTGTTTCACCTAACCTAAGTAACCAACTCTAGTATCTGAGGGGGATAGGTGTTCACTAGTGGGTTAGGCTGACTCGGGAGGCCTCGTTTGGTCCCTCCCCATGCACTTTGTTATTCCCCTAACCCAAACCCCCTCCCAAATGTGATTTCTCATCTTCTCCTCAAGTGAAGAAATCTTCATTTGTTTAAAATCTATTCTGTTTATACTTTCTCATATTTAACTAACTATTCCCTATCCCGTAAATTAGCTTTAGCTTCTTGATAGAAATTAAATCAAACAAATCTTCGGAATTTGATGCATTGAGTGGCACAACCTACCCCTACATAAACTTATTTTTTTAAGTCGTATTCTAGTATCATACTATTTTTTTTTTAACAGTTGAACATCTCAAGGCCTATCTCACCCTTTGTCAGATAACTCCTAAATAATGTAGGTAGTTTATTTTAAACCAGGCTTCGCATTGTGGCGTGGTTTTCTGGGTTCTACTTTAGTAAACAGTGAAATTGATCCCAGCGAAAACATTTTAACATAATTTAAAAAATACAAGAAATAATAATTTAAATATCGTTATGTTTTAATTGAAAAAAAAATCTAAAATGCTTATTTCGATTTCGGTATTTTAAAATAAAAAAAACAGAAAATTGCACTAGGATATTATTCCTGGTTAAAATGCAATCTTGTATAAAATTTCCCGGATAATCGGCCATAAGACAGAATCTTAGCCCCTAGACCAGCGGTTTTCAGTGGGTTTTTTTTTATCTCAAGGCACACTGAACAAGATGAAAAGGAGAGATGGTTTCACTAAAAACAAAACTAATATTAAGATGGTGATTAAAAGTTAAATAGCTTCATTATTGTGTTATTTTTAATGTTGATTATGGATTTTTTTAAATGTATTTTTATTCCTGAAACTTTTTTCTCGCTTATTTTTGATATTACACTAAACTTCTGTGGCACATCTACTGAACTTTTCCCGGCACACGGGCCAGTAAACCGTGTATTTATGTCGGCCTTTTGCCATGCTCCGATGGCTGAGTGGGAAGGGAGACTTGCTTAAAGTCCATAGAGACCCGGGTTCGACGGCAACGCTGCCTTAAATGCGACAGTATTTTTGTATTGGCCGCATGGATAGTGAACCAAACCCTGATTCGGGTGGTTCGGAGAGCAGCTTTAACTCTCTCACTATGCTAGGTATGTAACACTTTTTAAATTTAAATTTAATCCTAACCTTCTTATTTACTTGGATTAAATAGCGCGAGTCATGGATGACCAGTTCCATCCCGAGAAAGTGTGAGGGTAAAAAAACAAAACAAATAAATTGATTGTGATTTGAAGAGTTTTTGCTTATACGTCTGAAGGCTACCATGTTTATGTATTAATAAGTTAAAACAAAAGCTCTTCGGCTGTTACTTGTGCCAGGTAGTGTAATGTTTAAATTTAAAGGATATTCAAATTTTGACTATGTAAAGACAATTTATGTTTTTCTCGTTCAAGTTACGCCCATAAGTTGGGAGTGTAGGCAAGCCCGCCAAGTGCGCGAACCTTTTTCTCTTAATTTAAAAAGTGTATCATATAATGCCGCCATGCTCATGACCGATATTACGCAACTGTTTATATCGTGTGAAGAAAATTAAACACTCTATTTCTATTGGAGCAATATTTTGCTTAGTTTAGCCAAAAAAAAATGCTATTAAGACTGCAAGAATATTTATATTTTCTGGCGTCCCCTACACTTCCACCTTAGTAACACAAATCTTGTAAGTATGAAGATTATGACGCCTTATACCGTGTGACTACCAAAGTGAGTTATTGGTTTGTTAAACTGTATTGCAAGTCTTGTAATAGTAAAAAAAATCAATCTTAATATTGATTTTACCTGCACAGGTGGGCACGTGGGGTAATATCAAGTTCATCTTGTGTGATTTGTCGGTGATGGATCGGTCGGGTTAAGAGTACAGGTGGACTGAGGATGAATTTTCCTAAAAATTGTTAGCACCACGTTTTAATAACTGTTTGATTACACGTCTATGTATTATTTACACTAATGTTTTAGGGACAGTGAAGGTTTTAATTAGAATGAGTGCACCAGCATTTACGTGGAGGGATAGTGTAAAACCATTTAGGGAAAACCACCCTCAGTACACCTGACAATGACCCGCTTTGGTGGCCACGTGGTCTATCGTGCTACTCTCGTGTTGGGCTAGACTGATGAAGACGGGGATATCGGGATTCGATCCCGGTTGAGTGCGCTGAGAGTAGTTTTCTCTAAATGGTTTTCCACTCTCCCTCCATGCCAATGCGGATGTAATTCCTCTAAATTAAACCTCCCTAAACCCTAACACAATGAAGTAATTAGTACATAGGCGTACAACCCGAATGGGTAGTAAGACGTGATGCTAATCAAATGTAGACCTGACCAGGATTGAAATCCCAATCTTCCTGTCTTCAGTAGCCTAGTCTATTGTGAGAGTAGTGCCTTATACTATAATACACGCAGGATACTAAAACTTAATCTAAGAAATAGAGATAAATAAATTTAGAAGAAGTGCATACACATAAGTGGGGAAAGAGGACGGGAAAAACACAGCAGGAGTCACATATTTTAAACATGGCCGAGATTCGAATCTCGGCCAGGATAGGAAAATAACCACAGCAGAATTTTTTTTTAGCATGCCCAGGATCCAAACATTAAACTCCCCATCAAAGGCTTCAAAATTAAATAAGAGTAAAAATACCTGACACCACCCGGTCACCGTTAAGGGGATGCGTAGTCTACTTTAAGAAAATTCGTGACAGTCCCGCATGAAATCCTACCAAGGCGTTATCGGATCGAGGTGGTGGTGGGTGCTCTGTTTCGCGAGTGAGATGCAACTGGGCTCAAAGCTAGTGCCATGTTACGCCGCACCACTGCGCCACATGTGTTATGTTAATACCATGACATTGTCAAGAGTAATCCGCAGGGCAATCCGAGCGTAAGGCTTCTGTAACTACACAATATAATTATCCGCCTCTCTCTCTCGCCCCTTTACCCTTGCTCAGAGCTTCCGTGCATAAATTGTGCAACGTCTGATTCCAGAATGAAAACCGCGCGCGTATAGTCTGGTCGTCATGAGAAGAATATTTTAAGGCCTCTTCTACACTAGCGGTTAAAACACTAGCAACCACGCCTTTGAATGAAACCCTTGTTATCAAGTTAAAAATAAGTTTTCGTCTAGAGCAGCCTTTTGACCGCTAAAGTCTGTTCAGCGTAGGAATTGTTTTTTGAAAGGCCTTTTTTTCTGCCAGAAATCTATTATATAGTAGGATATTGGTAGGAAAAAAGACCTTTCAGAGAGTAATTCCTACCGTGAATGAAGTATACCCTGGAGTTGTTAAAATCTTCTAGCGGTAGAAGCGCGAATCAAACTATACTAGGCGTTAACAGGCAGTTGTGCCTCAATGTCACAAGTCTTTCAGCAGGAATAATAAATACTATTCCTTAAGATAGTATCACGTTTTGCAATATTTTCATTCATTAAACCAAGTAGTTCATCAAATGAAACCACAGACATAGTACAAAAAATAATTTCTCTGGATACATTGTGATTAATAAACATAATATGAAACTGTTCTGTTGAGAGACGGCTCGGCTTGACGTGGAGTGAGTCCACCAACGTTTCTTTCGACGAGTTTTTTTTTTCTGCGAGTTTCCTCCAACAAAATAAGCCCCGCAATACAGTCGTCCTGTACAATGTACATTTTTAAACCCTCTGCACAAGTTGAAGCAACAACCGTGGCATTTAAACCGCTAGTGGAGTCAGTAGCGTTTCATGGTGGCTGTTTTAACAGACGCGTGTTGACAGTCAGGTGTAGATTCAAGATTTTAGGGGTGTAAGCAAGCGGCAAAACCACAGAGTCTTAACCGATAGTGTTGAATCGGCCTAAATGATATACAAAACACCTGCGTCAGTGGAAACACCAAGGCAACCGGCTCGGCAGTGCTCGGTTTGATTCACGGACATATGTAATAAGGTTGATATTTGTTATAATTCATCCCCATCACCCTACCAAAATACTGGTATATTTAATGTTAGTTTTACCTACTCATCTCTATTACAATAGTATTAATATTTAGATAGCCCATATGAACAGCTGTACAGTCCAAATTTTTTTTAGGAAGTATCTTATATGACAACTAAAAAAATTACTTTGTCGACCCTCACGTATTGATACGTTAAGTATCATCATTATAAACTGTTGCTAACCTGTGGCCGGGTCACTTTAGTAAAATGTCTCCATCTTCCTCTATCCTTCCACCATTTTTCCTAATTTAGTTTTTTTTTACATTTTTCTCCTTTTAATTGCACACTTTCTGTTATCTGCTTTTCTCATATATTTCTTGATCTCCCTTGTGGTATTCTTACATATTTCATCTATATAATTTCTCCTTCGTGTTCTCTCCTTCTCCATCCTCATTGCATACCTATATCATCTCAGACTTGCTACCTATACTATCTCATGTACTCCTTGTGCATGTGAACTATGACTTACATATTATGTTGCTTTTCATTGATAGTATCAATATTTATAAAATAATACTAGGAAAATAACAAAATCAATTTTGGTCACAAGAAATGTGTCTGTATTTTCTAAAAGGCTCTTCATGTAATGAACAGCAACTGAGATATTTCAATTTTTGCAATTTAGGCTATCTTCCATACATAATACTTATCTGCAATGACATGAAGATTTCCTACAAACCAAGAAGTATTTTTCTATTAGTTTGTGAAATATTGAGACCCCTTTTTTTCTTGAAACCAATTTTCTGAGTTCCCATTTTCATTATTTTCCAATTATTGAAGGTAATCTTTTCAATCTGCTTGAAAATATTTTAATTTTCTATAACACTAAACGTCTAAGTAAATATATATATATATATATATATATATATATATATATAAATATATATATATATATATTCTTAGTCATTATTTTCCCAAATCTCAATTTTTAAATTAAAATACTTTCTAGCTATTTTAGTTATTTAGTATAGTTTTACTTTAATTTCCTAGAAGCATTTTTTTTATATTCGTCTTATAAATTGGTCTTCTATTGTTTATACAAACCAGAAAATTCAAAACTAAAAAAAAATGGGTGTGTGTACTTATGTACGCGCGTGAGAAGTTATACTTCTCTGGCATCATTAAATAATTTTAATTCTTTATTTTGTAAATATTAAATAACCAATAATAAATATTTAACAATAATAATTTAATAATATTTAGTATTAATTATGTTAAATAATAATATTTTAATTTATATCAATAAATAATACAAACGGATAGTTAACCTCAATTATATTGGAGCACTTGAAAAAGTCTATAAGCACAATTTTTTTTCACTAATATTTACGAATAGTAAATAATATTAATCAAAATATTCAATTTAAATCACTACTGAATATAATTTATTAGCACATATATAATCCGCACTTGTATGAAACTAAAACACGTGTTGTGAATGTAGAAACTAGTAACATGTGAATAAATATTATATATATATGAAAACAGTGATCAGAGGCGACGAGCGTACCAACATGCGCGACTAACAGAGGTTCTATTTCTATTTTGTTGGTAGCTTTTTTTTCGAGACTTAATGAGCGGTTTAGCTTCAACCTGTTACTTTTGTGTTACAGTGATGCGCGCGCATCTTAAAATTTCACTCTCATCATTTTTTCATATCGCGCCTAAAGAAGTATAACCTCAAAAATTAATGTAAACACCCATTGGAGCTTTATTATATGTAATAGATGGACTCAATTCTTATTTCTTTTGTGTGAACTTGAGCAAAAAGTTATTTCCAAATAGTTTTATTATTTAAAAGGATAATTTCCTGTGTGAAGGACACCACCAATTGGTTTGCCAAGACTTGTCTTTATGTGAATCTGAGATAGGTCCTGATTATTTTTACTCTAGAAAAACTGAAATACATTTTAATAAAATACACACAATTATCATTGCATTAGCAATCACGAATAATGTTATAATAGAAAATAAATTACAAGGTTTTAAAATAAAACTGTTTAGCAATCATTTAACCCAAATCCTGGGTCAATGAATGAATCATCAAATCTATGACTGATGCTATTCCTGTAACTCTTGGAATAGCCTTGGGAGCTCTAAACTTTCATTCATTCTTTATTCAATGATTTTAACAACTAGGAAATGTATGGATAGGTATATACTAATTTATATATCGTAAAAATAATTTAAGCTTTTTTGATACAAGTTTTTTATCAAGGAAATATTTTAGGCTAATTTTCCAAATTATTAAATTACTATATAACGAGTGTGTTTGAGTTGTTCTTTCTGATGACACCTGTTTCATGTCCATTGATAGTAAAACTATGCATGTTTATAATCACGGAGGATATTCATTATTCATGGACACCCTGTAATGTTTATAATCTTCTAAACACGCAATTAAGTTATGGCTACGTTAATTTATGCAATTAAATTCCTTATCCTTACCACAGCTCATGATATTAGTCCATGTGATAAAGCACAATTTTACATATAAATAATAATAATAATAATAATAGCACCGCGTCTTACTACCTGTTCGGGTTATACGCTTTAAGTACTAATTACGCTAATAGATTAGGAATTCGGAAGGTTGAATTAGAGGAAGTGAACCCGCATTTGCGTGGAGGGAGAGTGGATAATTATTTAGGAAATACCATCCCAGTTCACCCGACAGAGATTCGAACCTCGATCTCCCCGTCCTCAGCAGTCGAGCTCAACACGACTAGCGCGTTAACCAACTACGCCACCCAGGCGGGTTACATATAAATAAATAATATAACATTTCTCTTTTCTCTTTAAGATTGGATTTTGTGATTATGTTGACGGCAAATTGATTTTAAAGAAAAATCACAATTAATTCTTTCAAGTTCAAGGACAGCTACATGCCACTAAAATAAGATTTGGTTATTTTGTAGTTTACGCGAAGAAATGGCTTAGTATTGAGAAAATTGAACGAGATGATGACTTTTGGCAGGAGAAAATGTGTCATAAGCTTGAAGGGTATGCCTACCTTACAGAAAAGCAATATAAGTTGTGGTTGAAATGACAGTTCTGGCTCACTTTCTCCCATAAGGTTAACATTTATACACCTCTTTGAATGAGGTGGATCACTTTCTCCCACAAGGTTAACATTGATACACCTCCTTGAATGAGGTGGATCACTTTCTCCCACAAGGTTAACATTGATACACCTCTTTGAATAAGGTGGATCACTTTCTCCCATAAGGTTAACATTGATACACCTCCTTGCATAAGGTGGATGGATCACTTTCTCCCATAAGGTTAACATTGATCCACCTCCTTGAATAAGGTGGATCACTTACTCCCACAAGGTTAACATTGATCCACCTCCTTGAATAAGGTGGATCACTTTCTCCCACAAGGTTAACATTGATACACCTCTTTGAATAAGGTGGATCACTTTCTCCCACAAGGTTAACATTGATACACCTCTTTGAATAAGGTGGATCACTTTCTCCCACAAGGTTAACATTGATACACCTCTTTGAATAAGGTGTATCACTTTCTCCCACAAGGTTAACATTGATACACCTCTTTGAATAAGGTGGATCACTTTCTCCCACGAGTTTAACATTGATACACCTCTTTGAATGAGGTGGACCACTTTCTTTCATAAGAATAACATTGATCCTCCACATTGTGAAGTTGGGTCACTTTCTCCCATAAGGTTAACATTGATCCACCTCCTTGAATAAGGTGGATCACTTTCTCCCACAAGGTTAACATTGATACACCTCTTTGAATAAAGTGGATCACTTTCTCCCACAAGGTTAACATTGATACACCTCTTTGAATAAGGTGGATCACTTTCTCCCACAAGGTTAACATTGATACACCTCCTTGAATAAGGTGGATTACTTTCTCCCACAAGGTTAACATTGATACACCCCTTTTGAATAAAGTGGATCACTTTCTCCCACAAGGTTAACATTGATACACCTCTTTGAATAAGGTGGATCACTTTTTCCCACGAGTTTAACATTGATACACCTCTTTGAATGAGGTGGACCACTTTCTTTCATAAGAATAACATTGATCCTCCACATTGTGAAGTTGGGTCACTTTCTCCCATAAGGTTAACATTGATCCACCTCCTTGAATAAGGTGGATCACTTTCTCCCACAAGGTTAACATTGATACACCTCTTTGAATAAAGTGGATCACTTTCTCCCACAAGGTTAACATTGATACACCTCTTTGAATAAGGTGGATCACTTTCTCCCACAAGGTTAACATTGATACACCTCCTTGAATAAGGTGGATCACTTTCTCCCACAAGGTTAACATTGATACACCTCTTTGAATAAAGTGGATCACTTTCTCCCACAAGGTTAACATTGATACACCTCTTTGATTAAGGTGGCTCACTTTCTCCCACAAGGTTAACATTGATACACCTCTTTGAATAAGGTGGATCACTTTCTCCCACGAGTTTAACATTGATACACCTCTTTGAATGAGGTGGACCACTTTCTCCCACAAGGTTAACATTGATACACCTCCTTGAATAAGGTGGATCACTTTCTCCCACGAGTTTAACATTGATACACCTCTTTGAATGAGGTGGACCACTTTCTCCCACAAGGTTAACATTGATACACCTCCTTGAATGAGGTGGATCACTTTCTCCACAAGGTTAACATTGATACACCTCTTTGAATAAGGTGGATCACTTTCTCCCACGAGTTTAACATTGATACACCTCTTTGAATGAGGTGGACCACTTTCTCCCACAAGGTTAACATTGATATACCTCCTTGAATGAGGTGGATCACTTTCTCCACAAGGTTAACATTGATACACCTCCTTGAATAAGGTGGATCACTTTCTCCCACGAGTTTAACATTGATACACCTCTTTGAATGAGGTGGACCACTTTCTCCCATAAGGTTAACATTGATACACCTCCTTGAATGAGGTGGATCACTTTCTCCCTCAAGGTTAACATTGATACACCTCCTTGAATGAGGTGGATCACTTTCTTTCATAAGAATAACATTGATCCTACACATTGTGAAGTTGGGTCACTTTCTCCCACTTTGTTTCTCTCAACTGGGAAGGTGGGTTACTTTCTCGCATAAGAATAGCACTGATCAGTGACGGATTAGGAAATATTATTTTGGGTGTTTGACATTTCTTTCAAGTTTTATCTTGAAACCTCCTTACTATTGAGATGGGTTATTTTCTCCCATGCGAATAGTACTAATAATTCTCAAAAGTGAGTCTGTGGCGGATCGGGAAATATTATTTTGGCGGTTGACAATTCTTTCGATGATCCTCCTCACTGCGGAGTTTGGTCACTTTCTCTCACATCGTTCATCTTCACAGGGAAGGTGGGTCACTTTCTCCCACATTGATAATTCCCATTGAACTTATGGGTCACTTTCTCTCATAAGTATAGCATTGATCAGTGGTGGATCGTGGAATATTATTTTGGGGGTCTTTTATCTTTGATCCTCCTCACTGTGAAGTTAGGTCACTTTCTCCCCGTTGATCCGTCCCATAGAGCCGGTGGGTAACTTTCTCACATAAGAATAGGATTGATCAGTGGCGGATTGGGAAATATTTTTGGGGGTCTTAGCATTGATTCTCCTCACTGTGAAGTAAGGTCACTTTCTCCCACATTGATCCGTCCCATAGAGCCGGTGGGTAACTTTCTCACATAAGAATAGGATTGATCAGTGGCGGATTGGGAAATATTTTTGGGGGTCTTAGCATTAATCCTCCTCACTACCAAGTTGGGTCACTTTCCCTCACATCGATCCTTCTCATAGAGAAGGTGGGTTGCCTGTCCCATAAGAATAGCATTTATCAGTGGCAGATCAGAAAATATTATTTTGGGTGGTTGACATTAATTATATCAAGTTTATCTTGGGCTCTCCTTACTAGTGAGGCGGGTAACTTTCTCCCATACGGATAATATTAAGTTTTATCAAAGTGAGTCAATGACGGATCAGGAAATATTATTTGAGGGGTTTTAGCTTTGATTCTCATCACTGCGAAGTTGGGTAACTTTCTCCCCATTGATCCTTCCCATTACGTTGATGGGCCAGTTTCTCTTATAAGAATAACATTGATCAGCGGCGGATTGGGGATATTATTTTAGGAGCCTTAGCATCGATTCTCCTCACTGTGAAGTAGGGTCACTTTCTCCCACATTGATCCGTCCCATAGAACCGGTGGGTAACTTTCTAACATAAGAATAGGATTGATCAGTGGCGGATTGGGAAATATTTTTCGGGGGTTTTAACATTGATCCTCTTCACTGTGGAGTTGGGTCACTTTTTCCAACCTTGTCCTCCTTCTCATCGAGAGGGTGGGTCCTCGACAAGACAAGTCGAGACAGGAATATATCGTATTTCAATTACGACATGGGGCTAACAACCTGGTGTCTTCTGTCCCTCCTTCAATGTCGTAAAATTGTATTTCCATTCCAATGGAGTTTTATTCCGGTGTACTTGTTGGTTCATTTTGATATTCTATGCGGTGACGAGTTTTTCCCTAGTGATGTTATTGCACATTAGGGTGATGTCGCAACTAGATAGAGAGCAGTGACACAATCTGATTATGCTCAATCAGAGGCCTCTCTCTCCAGATAGAAGCCTCAAAGTGATCTATAATCCTCAGTTAGGATCCTCTATTCCCCCACAATTGTCTACTAAAATTGGTTGTTTGATACCGCCCGTTGACATATGGGGGATGTATATATATCCACCATACCAACATGGCCCACTTGGTGAAGATAAGGTAGTAGGGAGTGGTAGGGTAGAGGGAAACCATTTAGTGAGAGCTAGTGACGGTACAGCTCAGCGGAGATTCGAATCCCCAACCTCCCCGTCATTACTAAATAAGTTACACGCACCCTTTCTGGCTAAGCGTCTATATATACATATATTAAAATAATGTGGTAGGGATGATTAAGAGAATGTTCCAGCATTTTACTAGAAGCGACAACTAGCAACAGTTTACCCAGCAAGGATTCGATTCCAACCTTCCCCATTATAATTAAACGAGCCTGACATTTAGATGGCGTGCCCACATGGATTCTAACCTCGATATCACCACTAGTGTCTGTCAGAATGGCCATCTAATCAGATTCTTCCTTCCCGTGGTTGAGTATGCCCCGCATTTGCGAGAATGAATTATAAAGGGGAAATGAAAAAGGGTTTTATTGGTTAGAGCTGGTCGACCAGATTTTCCTTTTGATATAATTAGACCGTGTAGAACGTGTACCCGCATTTTCTTGGCGTGAGAGTGGAATACTATTTAGGGAAATAAATCTCAGTTCACCAGAACGTGAATCATACGCCGATCACCCTGTCCTCGACAGTTTAGTATAACACGATAGTGACGCCTTAGACCATGTGACCATCGATGCAGGTAAACAATTAATTGTTTAATATAAAATGCATTCCCAGTCAATTTAATTTAATAGTCGAACAAATTAAACTATGGTTAAAAAGAGACCAAATTTTGGAAACCCATGAAAATGTTCAGATATAAAATATATTGATTAATCATATGGCCTATATTATTTATCATATGAATGAAATAGAATTGATCTTTTCTTGTTTATGGTTTCTTGTTTTTGTGTGTACACACTAGAACTTCTAAGCCTAATACCTCTAAAGCGGAAACATGGCTTACATATGTTTGGGGTAGGGGAGGGGGGAGGCCTGCAGGTGTTGA
Source organism: Timema cristinae (assembly GCA_039000515.1). Lineage (NCBI taxonomy): Eukaryota > Metazoa > Arthropoda > Insecta > Phasmatodea > Timematidae > Timema > Timema cristinae. The sequence goes on from JBCFYV010011172.1 coordinate 109,604,191, forward strand.
CACTTGACATTTGATTTGTATCGCTTAAGAAACATCAGTTGACCCTGACTGGGTTTGAACCCACAAGCATCGGGTCCTGAGGCGAGCACTTTACTCCAAGATCATCGAGGTCGACAGTTTTATTGGTTCATTAAAATATCTGCTAGAAAATTTATTTTTGCCAAGTTCGGACTAAATACACCGATAATCACCATTACACATGCAATTATGGCCAAATGTTTTGGAATGAATTAGGGGAGATTAATTTCATTTTTAAAACTACTTGTATATTTTTTCTAGAATATTAATTTTGTTATCATTGAAAATTTGCTTTAGTTGTGAGGTATATAGATAGTATAATATATTTAATTTTCCATTAAAAAATAGCAGAAAAAGTGTTAATAATTCCGCCATTTCAGCGAACAATTCCCTCTAGATCTAATTTAATATATTTTTACACAATTTAAAAATATATCAATCAGAAAGATGTAGGTACTGTGAAGTTAATAATGAACTAAAATGTTTATAATCTACTTTAAGCTAAATTAATTAAGTCAGGAGCGAAACACAAATTATATCTTACTTTTGTATATAAAAGCAGTAGTTAAGTCTCAAAGACAGCACTAGGTAGTCGTTCAATATCTAAAATACAAACCAAGCGACTTGAATGAGATGAAACAGACTTAATAACAAACTTAATCGTGATTTAATATTTTAAAAGCATGGCCCCAAAAGATGCATGAAATTAATCTAATTATTTAATTTTCTTAACCGTGTTTCAAACCATAAAAGTAAATGTAGACATATAAAGCTTCATTTTGAGTTATTTATGCATTTATAATGTAGCATTAAATAAACATGTTATTCTTAATTATATCCAAACAGATCAGGAATAAATATAAACATTTTTTTCCAATAGTACCAACTAATGTATAATTCGTATCCCTTGATTGTGTAGGATAATTATGTATGGATATATTGGCAATAATATGTCATTTGACCATGGTAGTAACGTGATACGTTACTTCTAGACATACAGTGGGTGTGCTCAGTACACTGGCAATATACTAGGTGCAAGACCAATCTTCAATAAATTGTAAAGTTTATCAAGAAAGTGATATAATTGTTTTAATGTTAAAACCTAACATATTTATATTGAACAGTTATATCAAAGGGATGATAAATAGTACTTTCCAAGGATGACTACATACTTTTTCGTGAAAACAAGCAAATAAATATAAATAAATTAATAAAATAATATTAATAAATGAAACACATAAGGAAACGTTTAAAAAAAAACACAAAGCTTGAGAAGAAATTTAAATTTACTTTACAAAGTTGATTATGGTGATTTGATTGCAGCTTCAGTGGATCTACACTTCAACAACTATAACTGGAACCATGATTATTTCTTCAATGACCGATGATGACTGATGATGACTAACTACGGTAATGTGTTAGGGATGAGGAAGATTGAATTTATAGGTAGTGCACCTGCATTTGCGTGGTGGTAGAGTATAATACCATTTAAGAAAAATATCCCTCACTGCACCTGACCGGGATCGAACACATATCTCCCTGTCTTCAGCAGCCAGTCAATTGCGAGAGTAGTGCGTAAGACCATGCAGACATCGAAGCAGGCTTTAAATAGTTAGTATGCGTATAACTGAATGGGTACAAATACACGATGACAAGAATTACGGCACACTGAAAATTTTTTCACTTTCACTAAATAGTTATACTTTTAAACTTTTATGAATGATTCTATGTTGTTGAAAACTACAAAATAGTGCGTTTGGTAAGAAGGTATGTTGAAAGTGAGGGTGGATAGAGCCTACATAAGCTACCAACTTAGTTTCTGGCAGTTGATCTTTTATATAAGATGGTATTTCATCTAGTTGGTTCTTAAAGTATGAATTTTACAATCTATAACAAAATGTTTGTCTCCTTTCCTCAGATCCGATAACTCGTTTCATTCAGAGAAACCTTCTATATTTTCAGATACCATATTGTATGTATCAAAATCTATTATTTATTCGAAATGATAACAAAACTAGTGATAAAAAATATTTTTTGAAGAGTGCAACATGTAAGTAAATTATTAAAATTAAAAACACGATAGCTTAAGTTTATACACTTATAAGTGGACCTCACCCTTTTTGAGCTAATTAAATCCAGGGGGTTGGAAGGGCAGCAATTTATAGAAGGGTCCAAACCATCTTAACACAAAATTTTCTGCACCCATGTTTATCACTTTGTTAGTTTTTAAATAATTTGTCTATCCCCTTAGCTACTCTTAACTGGATTCATCTCGATGTTTGTTGAGCAATTGGTCCTCTCGTGTCAGCGGCTTGGCTATCACTTTGTCTTCTTATGTGGGAGCTTGTCTATCATTTGGTCCAGCTCATGTCGATCACTTGGTCCACGTCGTTTCTGGGTGTCTAGCAGTTGGTCTTTTACAGATTTGTTCTCTCGTGTCGACCGCTTGGTTGTCTATCACTTTGTACTCCTATTCATGAGCTTGTCTAGCAGTTGGTCCAAGTTGTGTCGGCTACTTGACCCACCCAGCCTTCCAAATAATTGTTTTCATTTTGTCTACCGGTTGATTGTCTATCACATGGTCCAGCTCGTGTCGATCACTTGGTCCACGTCGTTTCTGGGTGTCTAGCAGTTGGTCCAAGTCGTGTCGGCCACTTGACCTACCCAGCCTTCCAAATATGTTTTTATAGCTTATCAAGCAGTTTTTTGTCTAGCAGTTTGTATGGTGCCGTACCCAAAGCAGGACTATGTCGAGTACAATGTCACTCTCCGGTAAAGGCCGATTTTTACGGCCGCGGCTCGACACCTTTACGTCAAGGAAATGTAAAAGTTGACTCCAGAGAAACTTTGGCTCCGTGCGAGTTGGACACAGATTATTTTTCAGACTTTTTGCTCTCTGATTATTTTCCCGACTTTTAGGACTTGGACTCTGATTATTTCTTGGAAATTGAATATTTTTTTACTGTATATTTTCTCACGTGTATTCCGGGCCGTAGTCCACTCGTGGTAGGTTATATACGTTCGTGGTACTTGGATTTAAAACTTTTCAAACTTGGAAATCGTCTTTGTATCCCTGGCTACGTCTTTCAAACCTACCTAGACTCTGAGATGATGTTTCCGCGAGTTTGTAACTTTTGAAAGATTAGGAGCAGAGACGCGAGATTATTATCCAGTGTTAGCGTTTTTTCTACTCCTCCTTATGACGCCCAGGTCACGTAGGTGGCACATAACCTAAAAATGCACGACCCTCGTATCTCCGTAATCACTGGGGCTAGAGAGTCCATATTTTGGTGGGTGGTACCTGGGAGGAACTTGGGCCTAGGCTGGTTGGGGTCGGTGAGCGCTCGGGGTTCTCTTACGCGCGTGGCACGAGAACAGAGTGGCGCTGTGACGGATGTCGCTGACGCACACGCTCCACCCAACAGAGTAAGTAAAGAAACGATTAAAGTAGTGGTATTTCACCGTTGGCGGGTATTAACTGTCTCCCACTTATGCTACACCTCTAATGTCTCCTTACAGTGCCAGACTAAAGTCATGCTCAACAGGATCTTCTTTCCCCGCTTATTTTCCCAAGCCCGTTTCTTTTGCAGTAGTCTCGCCAGAAAGTAGATAGGAGCAGAAAGGACTTCCTCTATCGCCCAATTGGGACCTTTTCTGCAATGCCGCATATAAGTCAGAGACTTTTCGCAGCGCAACAACGGCTTCAAGGGGCAAGTGACGCTACAACAAGCATGGGAGAACCCCTCGTATACGCATTCACCCGTACCTGAGGGTAGGAGGACCCCCTGCAGTGGGTGTTCACCACGTGTTGGAGGTGGTATTCAGCCATAGGGATCTACACCAATTCTTTACCCTACGTTGCCTCGTGGAGGTACCCACCCCGGCCCTTCTGAAGGACCGCCTCCGTATCTTGAATTTAAAGCCAAAGAGAGCAAGCCATTCTAAATTGCATTTAGATTTTGAAAAAGGAGCCCTAACAAAAATCCTCCAACAAGAACAAGACCCGAGCCACTGGCCATGTCCTGTCCTAACCTAAACAACCTAATCATATAAACTAGCACACATTGCACGCAATCACCTACGCGTGACGTCCGTTCCTCCTCTCTTCGTCCAAATCCAGTCCATCCTTTTTCGCCCAGTAGTGCCCACCCCTTTCCCTAACGAGCAGGTCGATCGGCAAAACCCCTGCAACAACAGGCAACGCATCGTGTGAGACTGTACTTTACCCTTTGGTGACTGCGAGAAGCGTATACCTCTGTGCTTTCAGAAGGATGATCTTGCTGAGTAAGGGAGAATGCGGCATACGAGAACTCATTTACATAATCCTGGGATGACTGAGATGAGTGAGGGGGGTTTGGGAGGGTTCCTGAGATGTTATGATGTGAGGTGTGGAGGAGGGGGGGATGGGGGTTGGGGGGTTGGAGCACCTGGCTGACTGAGAGAAGTGAGGGGAGACTATATTTTTTTGGTGCGGCATACGAGGACTCATTTATATAATCCTGGGATGACTGAGATGAGTGAGGGGGGTTTGGGATGGTTCCTGAGATGTTATGATGTGAGGTGTGGAGGAGGGGGGGATAGGGGGTTGGGGGGTTGGAGCACCTGGCTGACTGAGAGAAGTGAGGGGGAGACTATATTTTTTGGTGCGGCATACGAGGAATCATTTGCATAATCGGGTGGTGGGAGGGGGGAGGGGGGATGAGAAGGGTTGGAGCACTCGATGGTGGCAGAGAGATGTGAGGGAGGGGGGTGAAGGGGTGTGGAGCACCTGGTTTTTTTTCTTATACCTTCGTTAAACATGGTGCAGATACGGGGACACATGAGATATGTGAGGTAGGGGGGTGAGGGGGTGTGAAGCACCTGGTTTTTTTCTTATACCTTCGTTAAACATGGTGCAGATACGAGGACCCATTAGCATAATGGAGGGGATGCTGTGTGAGGTGAGGAGGTGGGGGGGGATGACTGAGAGATGTGATGGGTGGTTGAAGCGCCTGGCTGACTGAGAGGGGAGACTTATATATTTTTTTGGTGTGGCATACGAGGACAGGGATGAGAAGGGTTGTCTCTCTCACGGCCTGGGTGTTTTTTCTCCCTCTCTCTCTTTCATCATCGTGACGTAGCGTGTAGAGTGTATGGGTAGGGCTGTAAGGAGCTCATGTGGTAAAGTGTGTCAGGGTAGGCTTGACGTAGTGACTGGGGTGCACAGGTGTGGCAGCTGCACTTGAAAGAGCCATATATTCTCATAACAGTCAAGGTATACGAGAAATATTTTATCTGATTCACGAACTTTAGAACATAAATTTCTTTCTAAGTGACATGCTTAGAATCATGATACTTTGTGTTGATTAGTTTTCACATTGAGGGTCTAGATCCGTGTACTTTGTGGGAGGGGGAGAGAGGCGTGGCCTGGAGCCTATAAATAGGGGTGGTCAGCCCTTTTTTTGTTGAATCATTAACCGGTAGCTATATTAGCCATGGCGTCAGAATTTGTAGCTGCATTTTTAACGAAGGTGGGAAGTAATGAAATACTTCCGAGTAAATTGACCGACTCGGAGATAGGTCACGCGTACCGTATTTCTTCAATAAAATCGGTAAATACCCGATTCGGTCGTCGTATACTTACTGTGCTCGACGCCAAGTATCAAGTTTGGCTGCCGCGGAGATTTTCGACGCTTAGTGATGCTCAGATAGAGGACATCTCGAAAGCGGATCTAATACTTGTTTACAAAGGTCTTTCTACCGCCACCAAAACAGCCATCCTGAACTTTGAAGGTAAGTGTGTGTGTGTGTGTGTGTGTGTGTGTGTGTGCGCGCTAGGATAATTGTGCTTTATCTATGTCAATAATCATTGAATTGTTTACAGGTAAAATGTGAATAGTTTAAAAAAGAATTGTTTACATCATTAACTAACAATACGAAGTTCGAACCTTGCTTCCCAGGATAATTGTACTTAATCTATACCTCGTAAGACCTAATAATCCAGCCTCATTTAAAGGTAATTCATTTAAAGGTAATTAAGATTGTTTGAACTTTGGCCAAAAAGGTAATTAATGGACTTTGTGTTTCATTTAAAGGCAATTAATAATCCTGTCTCATTTAAAGGTAATTCATTTAAAGGTAATTAAGATTGTTTGAACTTTGGTTAAAAAGGTAATTAATGGACTTTGTGTTTTTAAGGTAATTAATGGTCGAACTTTGTTTTAAGGAAGATTGTTTGAACTTTAGCTAATTCAATATTCAAATGAAGTAACTGATTTTTTAGAAAAATATTGTTAACTTCTTAATAATCCTACCTCATTTAAAGGTAATTAATAATCCAGCCTCATTTAAAGGTAATTAAGATTGTTTGAACTTTGGTTAAATTAAAAAGGTAATAAATGGACTTTGTGTTTTTATGGTAATTAATGGTTGAACTTTGTTTTAAGGAAGATTGTTTGAACTTTAGCTAATTCAATATTCAAATGAAGTAACTGATTTCTTAGAAAAATATTGTTAACTTTGTCATAATACATTCTCATTTAAAGGTAATTCATTTAAAGGTAATTAATAATCCAGCCTCATTTAAAGGTAATTAATTTAAAGGTAATTAAGATTGTTTGAGTAGGAAATAAATGTTTAATGTAATTAACTTTAAATGTATGAATCTTGTAAAAGAATTAATGAAAAGGCAATTAAGATCGTTTGAACTTTGGCTAATTCAATATTCAAATGAAGTAACTGTTTTTTTAGAAAAATATTGTTAACTTTGTCATAATCCAACCTCATTTAAAGGTAATTAAGATTGTTTGAACTTTGCCTAATTCAATATTCAAATGGAGTAACTGATTTTTTTAAAAATATTGTTAACTTTGTCATAAACCATTCTCATTTAAAGGTAATTCATTTAAAGGTAATTAAGATTGTTTGAACTTTGGCTAATTCAATATTCGAATGAAGTAACTGATTTTTGTAAAAAAATATTGTTAACTTCTTCATAATCCAGCTTCATTTAAAGATAATTTAGCGATACGCTTCATTAAAAAATTGTACAATTGCTTTGTATTCAAATAAAAAAGTTTTTTTGCTTTAATTATATGAACCGCTCTGATGTTAAAAAAAAGCTACTGGTTGTCGGGATGAATGTAGAGGGTCTTTCGTGAAATATTTAGTTTGATATAGTTCTATGTTTAATTCTAAAAAATATTAGTAATCCAGTCACTAACTAAGCAATTTAGCCAATGTAATTAATGGACAGTGTGTTTTTTAAGGTAATTAATGGTCGAACTTTGCTGTACTAAGCTAATTTTTAAAGGTAATAAATGACTTAACTTTGCTTGTGTTTTTTTTAAGATAATAAATGACTGAACTAAGGTAATTAATATTAACTAAGCAAACGCCTTTAAACTTTGATGAGCATGATGATAAATAATAGTCTAGGGAGTATAGTAAAAGATATAATGTTTAGATATCGTAGAAGAAAGTTCTAATTGATTTAAACTGTACTTTGTGCCTAATAAATCATCTTGAGCAGGACTAAGGATTGAAAACATACAGAAGATATTTAACCTTAATTCCTAATCTTTCGCCAGGAGCGAGGATTGAAGTCAGACCATCAGGATGTTTGGCAATCATCTTGAGCAGAAGATATTTAACCTTAATTCCTAATCTTTTGCCAGGACTGAGGATTGAAGTCAGACCATCAGAGTGTTTTGGCAATCATCTTGAGAGAGAGAGAGATAATAATACTTGTCAGGACTAAGGATTGAAAACATGCGGAAGATATTTAACCTTAATTCCTAATCTTTTGCCAGGACTGAGGATTGAAGTCAGACCATCAGGGTTTGCGAGAGAGGGATTGAAACCTGATCCCTCAGGGTTCGAGCCTCACCGTCACCATCCTCCATCTCAACATACAGAAGATATTTAACCTTAATTCCCGATCTTTGTCAGGACTGTGTATTGAAGTCAGACCATCAGAGTGTTTTGGCAATCATCTTGAGAGAGAAAGAGATAATAATACTTGTCAGGACTAAGGATTGAAAACATACAGAAGATATTTAACCTTAATTCCTAATCTTTTGTCAGGACTGAGGATTGAAGTCAGACCATCAGGGTTTGAGAGAGAGGGATTGAAACCTGATCCCTCAGGGTTCGAGGCTCGCCATCACCACACTCCACCTCAACATACAGAAGATATTTAACCTTAATTCCCGATCTTTGTCAGGACTGAGGATTGAAGTCGGACCATCAGGGTGTTTTGGCAATCATCTTGAGAGAGAGAGAGAGAGAGGGAGAGAGAGAGAGAGAATAATACTTGTCAGGAGTAAGGATTGAAAACATACAGAAGATATTTAACCTTAATTCCTAATCTTTCGCCAGGAGTGAGGATTGAAGTCAGACTATCCGCGTTTGAGAGAGAGAGAGAGAGAGAGAGGGATTGAAACCCGATCCCTCAGGGTTCGAGGCTCGCCGCCACCAGCCCTGCACCTCAACATACAGAAGACATTTAACCTTAATTCCTAATCTTTCACCAGGAGTGAGGATTGAAGTCAGACCATCAGCATTTGTGAGAGAGAGAGGGATTGAAACCTGATCCCTCAGGGTTCGAGGCTCGCCGCCACCACAGAACCGGTCGTGCGCGTGTTGAAAGACTAAGACTTTGAGAGAGAGAGAGAGAATTTTGTACTGAATATATGTATCAATGTAATATTAAGAATATACTCGGTTTAGGGGTGAATAATACTCGTCATATCCTTAATTCCCAATCTTTGCTAGGACTGAGGATTGAGGTCAGACCATCAGGTTTGAGAGAGAGAATATACTTGTCATATCCCAAGGAGTAAGGGTTCGAGGCCCGTAGCTGTCCTCCCAAACCCTACTACGTCACGTTGATGAAAGAGAGAGAACACTCAACCCTCCTGTAACCCTCTCTTCACTGTCCCAGTATACACCTGTCACCCTCTACCCCCCGAGAAAAAAACTCGCTGGGAGAGTCGCGTGCCCTAACCCTTCTCATCCCCAGGAAACCTCAATTATGCAAATGAGTCCCCGTATGCCGCACCAAAAAAATATATAAGTCTCCCCCTTCCAGTCAGCCAGGTGCTCCAACCACCCATCACATCTCTCAGTCATCCCCCACCTCCCCACCTCACATCCCCCCGCATCCCAGGAGACACAACCCCCCACACACCCTACCTACCCACCCCTCCACCCATTATGCTAATGAGTCACAGAAAGCCGCACCATGTTTAACGAAGGTATAAGAAAAAAACCAGGTGCTCCACACCCCCTCACCCCTCTCCCTCACATCTCTCTGCCACCATCGAGTGCTCCAACCCTTCTCATCCCCCCCATCCCCCCTCCCACCACCCGATTATGCAAATGAGTCCTCGTATGCCATACCAAAAAAATATAGTCTCCCCCTAACTTCTCTCAGTCAGCCAGGTGCTCCAACCCCCCAACCCCCCATCCCCCCTCCTCCACACCTCACATCATAACATCTCAGGAACCCTCCCAAACCCCCCTCACTCATCTCAGTCATCCCAGGATTATGTAAATGAGTCCTCGTATGCCGCATTCTCCCTTACTTTGCTGCTGTTAACCTCCATCCGAGGCTGCCACACAACACATCCGTAGGTCAGTCTAAAAGAAAGAAAAATATGTAGATGAAGTAAACAACCTTCAAAAGAAAATTTATAAAAAGATAAAAACGTCCCATCAATAATTTACATCTTTGATTTATCAAAACTTAAAATATATAATAACTTTTTTATATGTTGTTTTATTTAATGATTATAAGTTTAATTTTGATATTAGCTGGCCTACAGTATTTGATTAGGGATTTTTTTTAATGTGCACACATTATTGTCAATTTTAGTCACTTTTTAATGCGCAAATTTGTGAGTTTCAAATTTAATTAAGGGTTTGGGCAAACTGTATAAAATTAGAATTTGCCCGTGGCTTCGATCGTATTAAACAACAGATAGACACATCCGACAACATCAAATGCTAGAAAAGAATGAAATTTCAAGAGTAGTGTTGTATTTTCGAACGAAGATTCATGAATAAACACGAACTCATCCCCCACCCGCTTTCCCCCCACCACAACAGTTCATCTTATGTATCCTTAACACCAGCCTTGACGTATGTGGACAACTTTGCACCAGGTTTTTTCGACACTCCTTTGCTCACTGATGATTTAGCATTGTGATTATATTTTAACATGTTCTATGAGAAATAAGTAGTAAAATTAACGAGTCTCTTCTATATCCGATGAGTGTGGGCAATTTTTGTAGTTTTTGTAACCAAAAGTTTTTTTGTTAAAAATAAATCAAACATTGTTCAAGTAATTACATGGTTTCATTTGCTACACATTCTCCACAAATTCTTGAATATTTTTCAATGTCATGGTAGAATATGATTAGGAATGTTTCTTATTATTTTAAAAGGGTATTATTAAATGTCATTATCTCTATGACAAGGGCCAGGTTTTGCCAATATGCTTTTTTTTTAATCGTAAAACATATGCAGTTGATATAGCTCGTATTTCATGTTATTACTAGTAAAATATGTTAATTTTATATTAACTGTTGTGTTGTTTTTTGCCTATTTTAAGATCCTTAACGCGCATATTTTGGCCTTGACCTCTCACTCTATTATTCACACAGTGGATTATTTGCTGAAAGAGATAGTCCAGTTTCTTAGAAATTGTAAGTTGCGGCATACTTGTTTAGAGTATGTTTGAAAATCGACACTTATAAAATAGCTTCCAATGAGCGTAAATTGGGTGGAGGACATTGGGAGCATTGACAGACATTTTGGGAGGAAACAGCATGCAGGAGAAAAGTTCCAACTTATTCGGAAAAGAAAAATTTAAAATTTTGTTTTTTGACATTGTGGGAAATAAAACTCAGCCTTATAAATTATAGAAAACATGATATCTGAAAATATGACCCATTTCACTACTGAAAATCTAGAAAATTATCTAGTGATTAACGGTATATGACTCACTTAGGTGGTAGAATGAACTAAGGTGTCACTCACGCGGAAGACTGTGTCCTAAAGGTCTTTTCAACGAACTAGTTTTTCATTCTTCCTCCGCGGAAATTAAGAAAACACTTTCTCTGAATTCCTTTTTCCTAACCCCTAACATATTAGCGTAACTAGCACATTTGCGTATAGCTTGAACGCGTATTGAGACTTCAGGCTAAAATAAAAAATCAATTCCAGTTTACTGTAGGTAATAAAATAGACACCTTGGAGAGAAAGGATTGTGATCGTCAAAATAATCTAAATCGAGATTTTGATCAAATATATTGAAGTTTCATGACCTCCTGAAACAAACAAAAAAAGAGTTTTTTGAGATTCCATTTATATGTCTGTATCTCGGGCTGGATCCGAAAATATTTTATTGTTTAGGCCAAAACTTGATATCTGGGGTTCTCATAATGAGAAATTTTCCAATTTTCATAATCTCTCCGCCACTATTTGAGATACGAAATAACTTCAACATTGTAAAGTTGAAGTAGGGCCTACTATTAAAGATAGCAATCTTTTATTTGAAATATATTTTTATACAACCAATAAATTCTGAGCTATTAGAACAAAATATATCTATACTCTTTAATTCAGATCTTTGAAAATGAAATTGATTCTTATGCTCTTTGGTAGACAAAGATGTTTCGCTTGTCTTAATTTTTCTGTAACAATGTTCCTAGTTCCTAATGTCACAGAGTAATTAAGCAACAGTATATTATTTCATTTATGATCTTTGGTGCAATGTTTCTACAAAAATGTATAGACATATTATCTCGTTTGACAAATCTTACGAGTTTTTATTAAATGTCTATTTTAAGATAAAAGTGGAAGAATGTCTGTGCTGTGCACCGTATTTTATATTTCCTCGATTGCTTATTCTGGTGCCTATATCCCATATTTTAATGCATATCCTAAATATTTTACTTTGTGTACGTTGGGAGGCTTGAGACCGAGTAACTGACACCTCGTCTTTCCGCCTTGCTAGTTGGCAGACATGGGTGGTCCCGGGAGGGACAGTCAGACAGACATAATGCGAACGAGCTGAGCCACCCGGCCTAGGCCATCTCCTTATTAAAAACAATGGAAATTCAAGACACTATAATACAATTTTAAATGTCGTTCTTGCGAGGTCGTTTCTTCTTATACGTGTTTGGGTTCCCGTTTCATTCCTGTGAAGTCGTAACTTCTTCCTGGTTATCACCTTATCTTTGTTCTGGTCGTCGCCTTAACCAGAGTCTAGGATTCATGTGCGAAGTCCTGTGTTCTTATGTTTAGACCATTAAATAACACATTTCTACGTGGGCCTTTTGAAGAAATATTAAATTTATTCCAGCTAATTTTTTTATAAACTGTCTTTAGCTCGTTTTTACTTCCATACCCCCTCAAAATAAAATTAGAAAAATCGGTTGGACAAAAGTGTTTTGAATATTCTTTATTTTATTTTTAAAATATGAAATGCACACAAAATGCTCCTATTCAAATGAAACTTATTAAATTCAAATTTTTTTAAAGAAAATTAATACTCTCACTTTTTAATATCTTATTTTGAAGACTATGATAGTATATGAAGAAAGCATTATGCTTGTTCAATTAATTGTACAATTTTAGCGGAGCTTAAGAGAATGACATTATCTTCATTAAGGATTGAGTCAAATCCCATAGCACATTCATAAATTTGGAAAAATGACACCTGGGCACGGATAATATTCCCGTGTCCATGTGTCATTCTTCAAAATGTACTATTATGGGATGGTTATAATATACATATATAATGGGATGGTTTATTATATATATATATTTGACAATTTAATATTGTGATAAGATGTATTCTTTTTATTTTTTACTCTCTTAAATCTGTCTCAATTTTCATTTTTATTAAATTTAATTTGTAGATTTAAAGCTCATGTTCTGAAACGCACCTTTATTGATATTAAAATGATTTTAATTGAAGAGAGAATATTTCATTAATAAACAAAACTAGCTCAACTAATCCCAACATGAGAAATGTGTATGAATATTAATAGATATTTTAATAACACACTTTAGCAAAAGTAAAAACAACTTCTTGCTTACCAAGGTGGAAAAATAAACCATCAATCCATGTATATAGATAAATTAAGATAATTATTATTGAATTTACATTGTAAAAACTTCCCCTGCTTTCTCTTATTCTCAAATCCCCTGATTAAACTTGACCACAACAGTGTTTTCCCAGTAATTAATTTACGGAATTATTCCCCAATATCCTGATCATAGCTAAGGGAAATTATAGTAGGCTGTGTATTAAAAGTGGCCCTCAAAGACCACATGTATTTTCGTATAATATTTTGACTATATTAAAATTGTTTTAGTGGTTCAAATTCTTTCCTATCTAAATCATATCGTAGATACAGTGCCCATATAAAAAAAAAGTAGATTTGCTCACTCAAAAGAGATCCGTAACAAATTAATTGACGTGTGAGTTAATTAAAGAGAATTTAATAACTTTTTTGAACTGTCAGCTCAGTTACCACATATACCAAACATACCATAAGCTCATTAATGCGGGGTGAAATCGAAAAGAGTGGGGTAGAATTATATTAGCTAACCTAAATGAACGTGATTTTATGTTGGCACTTGTTTGAAAGCCTGATGATTGAGATGGAAAAAAAGCCATCACACGATAATATCTCGACATGTTTAAAAATTGATGGTTTACATTAAACACGTACATAAAATGTTACCTCATGATATCATCTCAAAACCTATTGAGCATATTCATTATCATGAAGTAAGTTTTGATTCTTGTGGTTTGCAAATCTTTAATTGCACATTTACGAACATGTTTTTCTTCCATGTGAATGGTTTGAGTCTGTCTTACCCTTTAGGTAAGGCGTGGCTTATGTAGATGCTAAAGCCCAAACCCGACGTTTCATTCAAGTTCAGTTTTCTATATTCTATTTCAATAAACAGTTAAATTGAAACCGATTTAACATATTCACGATAGTGGGTTGGAGAGAGAGACAAACTATTATATTTGTTAATTATGATTATAGCCACATATAACTATCATATTCATTAATTTAAATGACACTTGGAGAGAGGAATCTAACTTGGGATAGTTCTGTAGGTAGAGCTTTGGAGTACTAAGCCATAGGTCTTGGGATTGATTCCCATGTCCAGGATTAATTTTTTAATTTAATCAATGAGATTTACGATAGTTTAAAAGACAACAAAATCAAAAAGTAATTATTTTAATACAGAAAAACTACTAAAGTGAAAACAATTTTAATGTTGTCAAACGAATAATGTGGAAAACTAAATCTCGCCCATCTTCTAATTCGAGCGGAATATTTTATCCGGTGTACACTACTGGAAAATCGGTCGTGATATGGGCTCTTAAGCAGCTGTTTTGTTTTTAAGCCTACAAGGTTCAGTTTGGGCTAGTTCTAGTTGTTGACTTTGTTTATTCTTAGTACACCACTAACCCGTAGTATCCGCATTTAATTACACTAACAAGACAGGGGTGAGTAGGGTAGAATTTACAGGAAACTAATTGCATTTTCATGGATAGAGAGAGGGAAAGCATTTGGGGGGGAGGGAGAGGGGCACCTCAGTGTACCAGGCCAGAATTTAAACCTTGACCTCCTCATCACTGTGAAACTAGACTAAAGGAAATTGATGTTTAACTAACGTGTTCACATGGTCAAGTTAGTTTTAACTAAAGGTTCATGTAACAGCTAAGTCTATGTGATATAAGTAGTAGTGTTTGATGAAATGCATCCACATTAGCGTGTAGAGCGGATGGGAACGTCACAGTCAAAAATCACCAGCCAAAAGCCACCATACTACCCGTCATAATCACCAGCAATCCTTTACATTCCAAGACCGATGCTTCAGACCGAGTGACCACCATCCCAGGTGACAAAGAGCATTAAATACCTTACCACCCTTTTAATTTGTCTGATAATATCCTCCACGTGCTCTCATAAAACACTGACTTATCCTACCTTTAATAAACGCCAAAATTTCTAAATAATTAATATTTCAAACGCAGTAATTACTGTGTCATCTCTTATTTTAGTGTAGATTTCATTATATAACTTCCTTGGTCAATAACATCTATTTTAATTCATCTCTTGATTGATGACTCTATTGATCGGTAAATTAACAGACTGACAGAAAATATTTGGTCCAGGCTGCTTTGACATGTCACATATCAATTTCCACCGCTAATTCGAAGTTTGACACCATACCGTTTCATCTGACAACTATACGATTTTAATCTACAACGGGACAAAAAAAAAGGGGAGAGGCGGGAGGTTTGTAAACTCGTGGTATTATTGACTAACCAACTAAGCGAGTGGGATGATCATGAGGGTAAAATTTAAATATATTTCATGTAATAATTTGACCTGTACTAGAGGGCACACGGTCTAAATGTCAGGCTCTATTTGGTTCCAAGGTGATGAAGAGGTTGATGTTGAAATCTTGATCAGACTTACTAAGAATACTTTTTTTATTAGAAGTATGTGGTAACACTTTATCTAAATTTTACCTTCCACATCTTTAGCACTATGCGAGAACCCGCTTTGGTGACCTCGTGGTCAAACGCGCTACTCTCACAATAGACTTCACTAGACTACCGATAGCGGGCAGATCGTAGTTCGATCCCGGACGGATGTACAGAGAGTGGTTTTCCCTAAGGGGTTTCACAATATATCCACGAAAATGTGGGTACCATTCCTCTAAATTTACTCTTCCTCATTCCTATCTCATTAGCGTAATTAGTCCATAAGCTTTTAGCCCGAATGGGTAGTGGGCTATGACGCGGTTCTTAGGGAAAAAAAGAGAGAGATTTAATCATTAATAAAACTGGTATCAAGATTGTGTTTTAAAAGAGAAATAGCTAGAATTCTAATCACGGTGTTATTTATTTTAAATAACCTTGATCATGAGTTTTAAATCTATTTATTTTCTATTTTTTTTTCCGTCGCTTCTTTTCGGCTCTTCCCTCAAACTCCATGGCACACTGTTGAAAAAAGCCACATATAGACAGACTTGCTACCAACTGAGTCAAAGTATCCGGCTAGAGTGCCAATTCCTCAACCTTTTATCCTCTAGTTCAAAGATCAGAGGCGGTTCTAGGGTATGCGAGGCTATGGCGGGGTCATTTGTCCCCCCACTCCCCATATAAACTAATCTAACCTAAAATTGCGTCAGCTAGTCTAAATTAGAAATATAGGCTATATTTGGCTATAAGAACTAAGAGGAAAATAACAACGTATCTCCGTAACCTCAGAGCAACATAACGTTAATAAGTGATGGGATAATAATATAGGATTTGAGGATGTTTACAATTACTTTTTTTGGAAAAAAAATTTGAATAAATATTTTTTAGAGTTACAGAAAAATTAGCTTTCCTTTACTGTGAAAAATAATGTTTAAATAACTATGTGATTTTACATAAACATAATAAATATTTGGGATGTATGAATACAATAATAAATGCGTTATCTGAATTTTAAAGTATTTTTGAAAGTTTGGGAAGGTTTATTATAAAAAAAACTGTTATGCATTTGAATACATCGAAATCATCTATGACTGATGATAATTTAAGCTTTGATGAAAGTTCACTTTCGATTGATAGGCTTGAAAGTACTGATAGTCTTTCTTGTGTCAATGTTAATATTATATAGGTTTTTATGAACTTTGGTTTTAAAAATATTTATTCACGTTTATCCGTGAATATATTTTTTTAATAAGCTTAATCTCCACTCAAGCGAATTAGTTTGGGGATAGGATGAGATGATAACCATACAACTTTCTTCTTTTTTTAGGGAAATAAAGGAGATTTTTTTTTCACATATAAAAATATATAATCGTACCAAAAACCTTCATGTTATTGTATACTTATCTTTTTGTTAAACTATTATTTTTACTTTCTCATATACAAAGGGCATCACGGGCGTTGTTATTGGGTAGGTGGGAGGGGGTAGGAGGGACATGGAGCGCACGCTATCATCATCCTCCCAATAGTCTGACCTTCAAAGGGATACTCTTAATATCTCAAAAGAAGTGTTTTATTTAGAAAAATGGAAATCCACGTTTGGAACAATGCATACGTGATTTAAGGTAAATTATTTATTTGACTTTTTAGGATTAATTGCGTAATCATAACATTCGGGACATTCGGTTGGTTCAACTTTTTATTTTTTTACTAAATTAAAGTGAAAATAAGTTGGTTTTGTCTTCTTCCCCTTCATCCCCTCACAAAATATCCCCCACCTTCTTAGATAAGAGTTAGTGAGTCAATAATTTATCACTAAGAAAAAGGGGGGGGGGGAGAATTTATATTTCATCAATGATAAATTTGTTGGCCATAGTTTAAATCGAACCCGGCACCCTTATATTAGTAGGCAGACAAGCTACCGAGTGAGATAAGTTGTAGTACTTCAAATGTATTAATAAAATAGATCAAAGGTGTTTGATTAAAGGTTATATGGTTAAAGTAGATAAATCACAGACTCGTTAAAATATACTATGAGGGGGACTTACTTGCATCCGTAAACTCCTTACTATGGTCGAGTATGTAAGCACATCGCTACCAGAAAGTTAAAGTAGATCCCATAAAAGCAGTGTAAGTGCGTCCAAAGCCGCTTAGCTTCTTGGAAAGCACGGAATGATCTATGACGATCCAGTGCTTTCTGAAGCAGAACCGTTCACTGTGTAGTGAATGGTTCAAAAGTTATTCACTCTTTACTGAAATGAGCAGTTCATTTATATAGTTCAGTAGTTCAACCGTTGGTTTAATACAGCTTGTAGGTAAATAATTCGTGATCTACAACTTTTAGCTCAATCGCTCATAATCGACAGCTTGTAGTCCAATCTTTCATTATCTACAATTTGTAGTTCAATTATTCATGATATATATATTATTAGTTCAATCGTTCCTGATCTACAATCTGTAGCTAATCTTCGTGTCTACAGCTTGGAGTTCAATCGGCTTATGAGTTTATGGCCAATAATATATTAATATATGATTATAGATAATGTTGTGAACAATTGTAGTTATGCGGATTAGCTTGAGGAATGAAGAGTAATGCATTTATCTTAAAGAGAAATGTCAAGAGAGAAGAGCTTTTTAAAAAAGTCAAACATACAAAAAAAGACTGTATTGCAATTCATGTAAAAGGCTTTTTATTAATTTATTTGTGGTTTATGTTTTGTTTTTTCACTTCTGGTTTGTAACAGAGATAGACCGTGGATTAACAGTTGCTTACTGTCATGTCATCTTTTAATAAATTCACTTTGAACTAGATCACTTCCAGAATGTGAATTAGTACGATTATTGAACTGTTTGTTCACGAACAAAACATCTCGCTGTTCTGAAGTTAAGCTTGTTCCTCTCTGATAGAAACGCGCCGCAATGATGTTCACCCCGATCTAGCCAATGCCGATTAAGCAGATGCTGAATGTTGGCAAAGAT
>JBCFYV010011172.1:109622792-109662859 GCA_039000515.1 Timema cristinae
CAGCTTGTAGTCCTATCTTTCACTATCTACAATTTGTAGTTCAATTATTCATGATATATATATATTAGTTCAATCGTTCCTGATCTACAATCTGTAGTTTAATCGTTCGTGATCTACAGCTTGGAGTTCAATCGCTTATGAGTTTATGCCAATAATATAATATTATTATAGATATTGTAACAATGGTGCGATGATGAGGAGAAGAGAAGCTTTTCTAAACAGGGAAATGTCAAACAATGAGCTCCTTTTAAACCTACAAAAGACTGTATTGCAATTCATGTAAAAGGCTTTTTATTAATTTATTTGTGGTTTATGTTTTGTTTTTTCACTTCTGGTTTGTAACAGAGATAGACCGTGGATTAACAGTTGCTTACTGTCATGTCATCTTTTAATAAATTCACTTTGAACTAGATCACTTCCAGAATGTGAATTAGTACGATTATTGAACTGTTTGTTCACGAACAAAACATCTCGCTGTTCTGAAGTTAAGCTTGTTCCTCTCTGATAGAAACGCGCCGCAATGATGTTCACCCCGATCTAGCCAATGCCGGCTAAGCAGATGCTGAATGTTGGCAAAGATAGTGCTAACATTTGTGGATATAGGGGGTCATGTGGCCAGCACAACAAACCCTTCGGCCATCAATTTCAGTTTTGCAGACCGGATCTGCGCTAGGGGATAGATCTGTCTCCAACAGGCGCAATTTCGTATTTCGTGCGAAGTATATTCCCTGTTGTTTGAATATATTTTTAGATTTTTCAAAACAGGAGGTAGCGCAATTTGTGTCCATAGCTCTGGTAAGCTATTGTGATTTTTTTTTTTATGTTTAGTTTTCTCATGAAGATGTCACGCTCCATTGGTCAAAACTTTATCTATAACTAGATCCACGCGATCTAGGTGGGATAAATCGCTCCTGGGGCTATAATATTTATAAAAAAAATCCGTTTTAATAATTTTTGGGATAACCACAACACTTATTTAATCAGTGTGTAAGGTTTCAGGTTTGTACCTTATCAGGAAATTTGAGAAAATGCTGTAGAGACAAATATACATACACCCCAAATAGATTGATTTGGATACGAGAAAAAATAATGATTCAATAAATACACTTAATTTAAACACATTATAAACACAACAGTTACTGAATAAATATCATTGGCATCCTGGAATTGCATTAGAATTTTTCTCTTCTTTTAAAAATAGATCCTCATCATTCAATATTAAATTATTTTCATGACAAATACCTAAACACTTTTGAGATTACTTGGCATAAAAATCAAACTAAGCATCTACCGAAGCAATATTTTATTTTGGCAAAATAAAAACTACAAAATCTGTAAAGATATTTATCTTACCTTGCGTTCCTTCCCATTCCCACCTTAAGAGCAATTCCTAACTCTTGGATAACACCTAAATAGATAGCACAGCTCTAACCAAGCGCCCCACCTTGATGCAATGTCATGCATTATTCTTCATAAGGAGACCAGTTCTAACATATATTTAAAAACATACGAAAAATTTGAAAATTAATTACTTTAAGATGGTCCGACACCTCATCCCAGCCGGTAGTGTGTCTGCCTACTGATCTAATGGTCCCGGGTTCAATTCCTGGCATGTCCGAAAATTTATCATTGATGAAAGTTTGAGTTTAACCTTCCACATTATAAATTGGCGGCCGGGTACTGGATGATATGCCTGTCTTAGTCTTAAGATAGATTAAAAGGCACATGAAGCTACGACAGGCCTAGCCAGCCGGTAGTGGAAAAATATATGACTTTAATAAAAAAACTGACCTGGCCTACCGGCTGGAAACAGTAGTGGATGTAAAAAAATACTTTAAGATGAAAAAACTGTATGTAGAAAACATAAAACCGCACTTAGACACGTTTTCTAGTTTGAGTGTGTGCCGTGAATGCCAAGGCTACAGATTGGCTTGGGGGTGGGGAGTGAGGTGGGGGAGTGGGGTAGATGAAGGGGCGGGGTATTTTAGCCGTGAGAAACGACGTGTGAATATAGATATATTCAATAAAATCATTGCTTTGATTTACAAATGGCTTGGTTTTTCACTACTTTCGTCTTTTATAAGGGCAAGTTTTGTAGACCCGTATTATATTTTGTCGTCTGTGTGGAAGAGTTTAGTAATAAGAACGGGGAGGGGGTGCGTGGTGGGGAGAGCTAGGTAGGAAGCACGGTGAATATGGGTGGGGGTTAGAGACAAATTTCGGGCCAGCCTTAAAATTATTTTGATTAACTTATTGATGGCAAAAAATTGAAGTATGATTTATGAACATAACAGGTCTACAAAGGTTCGCATTTATTTGCTTCTTTACTACTCTTTTTAACACCGCGCCTTACCGCCCATTTGGGTTATACGTCTATGTACTAATTACACTAGTGTGCTAGGGATGAGAAAGGTTGAGTTTAAGTGAATTGCACTCACATTTGAGGGAAATGAGAATTGAAACACATTTAAAGATAACATGGGATCGAACACCGATCTCCCATCTCATCGTCAGTCTAGTTTATTGTGAGAGTTGCGCGTTAGACCGTGCGTTCAACGAAGCTCGTTTGATGATGTTTCTGGTGTTAACGCCCTCAGGAGAAAGGAATCTTAAGTAAGAATTATAAGCGTTGACATTTGGAATATCTTCGGTATATCACGATTGCATTAGTTCCCTTTAATCAGTTGAAATATTTTGCAGAAATGATAATTGAACATTTTCCGGAAAAAAGATAGGGAAAATTGTCCTTCTCACATCTCTAGTCACATCTAAAGCTAGCAAAGGCAAGAGTCTGGCTCCGGTTTCAGTGGGATTGAACCTTTATCCGACAGTCTACACTCGTGTAATTAATTTAATATAATTCTGCATGATTTTTGTATAGTGTTTTAGAATAATATAATTTAAATAAAAATTTAGAAATATATAAAAAAAATAAAAAAAAATGAGTGACCTACTCTGTTATGGTAGTGACTATACATGGTCGCACCTGTTTAAAATATTGCACTGGTGTTCCACCATTCATGTAGGTACTTCGCGTAGTGATATGGGAATGGTTTATATTTTTCAGGTCTCAGGTTAGAATGAATCAATAATAGTTCTCAAATATCTTATAATATTATAATGTGAGCCTTTCATAAAATTACTGTATTTGTTAGAGGAAGGCTAGATCTAAAGCCCTTTTTCATACAAGCCTAGTCTCATAACTCCATGAAATTTTTAAAAAGTCTTTGAAAATGTGTTATTTTAACATTTTCACAAAAACATGATTACTATTAGAGCTCAAACTATAAGGCTGTTAAAAAAACTCGGTTATATTTAGACTTTATTCTAGAGCTAACGTCTACGCGACAATTACTCGCTCAATGAGACAACCCTCTTAACTATTTCCACAAGAATAAAGATTGTTTCAAACTATCAGGAGGTAGTTTATTCAAATTTGAATATGTTTTTAATTCGAATTAGCGTCTTTGTAATACAATCAATATATTAAAAAGTAATTAAAATAGGTATGGACGTGTTAAATGTTAACAATACGATTTAGATATTCATATAAAAATGATGGAACTTTTTAAGTTTAAGGTGCGGCAGAAGGGAGCACAAGTATGTTTATAGTTTTTATAGAATATAAGTTTTTTTTCACTAAAATAAATCACATTTTTCTCCAGTAGCAACATAGAGTTTAGTTTTCTGCAAATGTTAATATCAACAGATCTTGAATATCTGTCAAAGTTGTCCTGGATCAAAACTTTTTAAATAAAGAGTAAAAGGTTTTGACAAAATTTCAGGACACCCTTGAAAGATATTCAAGATCTGTTGATATTAGCATGTGCAGAAAACCAAACTCTATGTTGCTATTGGAGATATATTTTATTTATTTTGGCCAAAAAAATTTAATGCTATAAAAATTGTAAAATTTCTCACGCTCCCTTCTGCCGCACCTTAACAATTCTTGGTAGAGAATTCTGTTACTGACTTTTATAATTTATCAAAATTATAATTTTTTTAACAGTTCGTCTTAAAACCCCTTCGGGTTGTATGCATATGTACTAATTACACTAATGTGTTGGAATGAGAAAGGATTAATTTCGAGGAAGTGTACCCAAATTTGAGTAGAAGGAGAGTGGAAAACAATTTTGGACACCTTGGTACACTCGACAGGTATTCTATCCCGATATATCCATCATCGGCAGTCCAGTCTATTACAAGAGTGACGTCTTAGACGTTGCCGTCAAAGTGGGTTTTATCATCTCAATTTATAATTACGAATCAGAGAATTTGAAAACAAACTCGAAATAGAACGTGTTATTTTCCACTCGACAACCTATGTTTCTTTAGAAAAATTAATTTGAGCATGAACCAAACTTAAGACCCTTAGAGTGGAGAACGGAACACGAGAGATCCTCGGAGGTGTAAAACAAGCTAATTAGTCGCGACTCAGAACTAATTTCTTCCCCGCCTCCATCCCCCTCCATGTTCACTCTCTTGCACTTGGGATATTTGGGATATTAACCTGGTGAGTACGGTATAACGAGTTTGTTTACCCTCGAGACAATTATTAAGAAACGTTTTGTTCCAGCGCTAGAAGTGTCCATGACCAGAAAATGGGTTTCCCTAACAGTCTAATTTCCATATTAAGAACTTTATCTGATAGCTATGAGATATATACACTTGATCTACTTTCACTTCATGAATTCGTGTTTCAAGTCAAATTATCTGCAACTGTCACTATCGGAAGATATTATCAATACCTTTAAAATAACACTAATACTCTAGTAGAATGTTCTCAATGTTGACCATTAAAGATATTTTTGAATTTTATAAAATACCCTTACTATGAAAATTTGACTGCAACAAGGGAAATGACTAGGACTGACTCTTAAGGTTGGAGTGTGGGGGACTCAAGAAAAGGTAATCGTTTTTTCTAGTTTTATATCAAAACAGTTTTTTGGTTAAAATTAATTAAATATTGCTCCAGTAGAAATATAGAGTTTAAGTTTCAAACTTAACATTTCTTGAATTTGTGTCAAGGGTGTCATGTAATTATATAAATACAACTTTTTCTTTAATTTAGAAAGTTTAGGCTTTTTCCACACAGCAATGTTTTTTCCCGTGTAGGCTACGAGAGGTTGCCGTGGTAACGGCACGGCAATATTTCAAGTCACCAAATGACAGTCAGTACGATAGATTGCAGAAGGCAATTACTTTGTATTTATTAAATTTACGAAAAAAAAAAAAATTATAATCCGTCAGGTTCATTCTTTGAATGTAAGGTGAGACCGAGTGGGAGCATTTGTGACATTGTTCACAGAATTACGGGAGAACGAATCAAAAATTCTTCAATTATTTCCGGCTGGCCAAATCGTCGTTTACAGTACTATTACAACAGTTTGCAGTTTGCAGTTTGGTTCGGCGTAGCTCTGTGAGGGATGTAACTACACCGGACTTGCAGTTTGGCATTCAATACAGGACTGTAAAGTAATGATGATGCCGGATGAACGTACAGAAAAATCCCATGCCGTGTGAATAGCCCCATACACTCGCATGCCCTACTGACTGCGACCAGACACGACCAAGGCACCGGACTAGTCCAGTGGGGCGCCGTGAGTGCAATGGCAGCCGTGTACGGGCAATAACAGTGACCGTGACGTGTGTAAAGCTCCATTCCACCTAATGGTAGACTGAGCTCACGGTGCCGTGCCATGTCCGGCCACGGGGAAAAACCGTGCTGTGTGCAAGGATCCTAATGTCGCTAATCTCATGACAACTGTTGATATAACCACGTGAAGAAAATTAAACGCTTATGTTTCTACTGGAGCAATATTTTATTTATTTTGAACAAAATAAAATGCTTTTGCATAAAAACTGTAAAAACACCGACCTTTTCTCGCGTCCTCTAAATCCCCACCTTTAATTACTCATTTGTCAATTTAGACCTACAAAATACGTCGATTTTTGTCTGATAATAATATCCACTTTTTATTAAAGTGATAGATGGATATGCAAAAAAAAAAAAAATTAAAAATAGACTTGAGAAATGACAGGTGCTCGTGGGAATTTGGTTACGTTTATTAAGTCGATATAGGCGCAAGATAGATTGGTGACCCCTGCATTACGTGATCATAGTTAACATACTCGTGGGAGTTTGTTTACCCGCATAACATTGTCCACTCCTTGTAATCGATACGCGCTGGAGGTCCAGCAACATTAGACTCACACGAACAAACAAAAACTTTTGATTCTCTCTGTCGTTATGTAGTAGGGTGTTGGAATGTGCAGGGGATGATAGGAATACAAACAGAGATTGGACTATAGAATCGATTTCAGTTATACTAGTCATTACACAGGAATAATTAAAAGAGTTGGAGGCATTTTACGTGTCCGTACTTAAAATAAAAGTAATTCTTTGAGCCAAGATATTCAGATCACTAGCAGTTTTTTGATGACCTGTTCCTGTGAGTAGTGATAAAGAAGGAATAAATAAAACAACTTTAATCATTACATAAGCATACCAAACAAATAAAGGGGTTTGATCTAGTGTTACTCCATTGGAAAAAAGTAGATTAATAACAGTTGAAATGAAATTAACGTCTCCTAAAATTGAGGATACCCCAGCCACATGGGAGAAAAAAATTGCAGTAACAAAAACACGGAAAATGCATCCCTTGCCTTAAATTAATATTTTAAATTTCAAATCTCACGCTAAACACTTAATGATTTAGTCGAAATTTTATTTTAAGTCAAGAACAATTTTTTTTTAACTACATATGAATAGCCAGTTTACACAACAACAAATTGTTGTTTGGTTTTGAAATGCCATTCTCGAATATTTTTGTTCTGCAGATTTATCCCTCCCTTCCCTGAAAGACATAGCAGACACAACAAAGATCCATTAAACTAGAAGATATTGCGCCACCTTTACGAACTAAAAAGCTATTTGAGCTCATTCCTTTTACGCCATAAACCAAATTTCCAGCGTGTCCTTCCTTGAAAGCGAACAAGTTATGTTTTTTCATAAAGTATATTGCCCATCATATTTCAATTCCCCGCTTCCCTTTTTTGGGTTGTCCATCCTTTCTTAAGTTTAATTCTATTTCGGTCTTAAAATTCACCCTCCAAATCATGTTTTGTTAGGTTAGATAATTTAACTTTAAATAGGTTCATTTATAAAATAGATATTAAGTTTGTATAGTTACGAGACCATAGATTGTTTAGTTTATTGGCCTACTATTTGGGTGTTGATAAAGTTACTAAGATATAACTTTCATGTATTTATAAGCTCAGCTGTCAAAAAATATATACTATTAACTTTATATTAAATATCAATAACTCGTAGCTAACTTATGGTATTTATTATTTTCAATCTTTTAGTCATTTAGTGTATTACTATGATAAAGCTTAATGTGTTTATATTATTTTAATTTCTTTAAGTTTAATAAAACATTATAAGAGTTTGTTTGATTAATATTGGTCATAAGTTATTTTTTTGTTAATATAAAGGTCAGATTTGATGTACCTGTATTCTAAAAGTTTTATTGTGGTGTGATATTATTTTATTTAAGCTGACTTTATTTAAAATTTTGAGTTTATATTTACACAATTTTAGCTAATTAATCAATTAATCTAGTTTATTATAGTAAAAATTTAATTTTTTAAAGGAATATATTAAAAAAATTCCATCCACTATAATACTGCGTAAAATCATATTTTATAGCTTTTATTGCTGCAAAATATGGCCCCCATAGTTATTAAATCACCCTCATATTTTCTCACGCAATTTAAGATGACTGGCCCATATACTTGATTGACAATGATTAGAAGGTGGAGGTTTTAATCTGTCAGGGACGCTTCTTTATACTACCCTCTATATCTTTACCCAATATATTCATAAGTTATAATACGTCTTTAATAATCTTGAAAGTGTACAGCCCGAATGGGTGCTAAATAAAAAAATAATAATCTTGAAATTAACACTACTAAAAAAAATGCTCTAAGCAATCTAAAAAGACCTGTTAGAGTTATTGCATAGGTAAGTCAGTTATTCAGTGGGGCAGGTACATTTAAGCCTTAGTTATGAAATTACCATTGAAGTAACATTAACTTAACTGCAGGTACTAATATTCTGGACATATTAATATTTTATTTTTAGAACAACTTATTACAACTTGTTCAGGTTAAACCCATATGTACTAACACTAATGTGTTAAGGATGAAAAAGGTCGAACTTATAGGAAGTGTACAAGTATTTGCGTGGAGGCAGAGTGGAAAATCATTTAGGAAAAACCAACATTAGTACATTCAACCTGGATTCGAATTCCGATATACCCATCATTGCCAGACTAAACCCAATATCATCGCTGAGGGAACTGCAGGTCTTATAGAGAAAAGTTTTATCTTCGCTCTCACTCAGTGCAACTGTTGCCAAATTTACTCGCTCTCGGCTATGAGTAGTAAAAGGGCGACTTTGTTCAGTCGATAATTATTCATAATTTGACGTATGAGAGTATGTAAATGACGTTTCAATGACGTATGTCGTGTGTAGATTTAAGTTTTCAATGACGTATGTCAATGCCCTGAGCCATCAACTGTAATAATGCCGTATGAGGCTATGGTCTAACTAAAATATTGGTATGCTAGTGACGTCACAGGATTAAGACGTCTTCAAATTTAATGAATTATTATTTTGTGTGAGCATTAACCATCACTACTTGCCATGTTTTTTTTTATTTGGAAAACCTGTATTATAGACATTGATAGGACATTGACTTAAGTATTAATGGACGTATTTAAATATTTTTATATGACGTATAAGGGTGACATCATTGAATTAATATTTAATGATGTAGCAGGAGTATGTGCTGAACGACAGTGTGTAAAAAAAAAAGAAATGAATTAAATAAAATTATAATTTTATGTGTTGATAAATAAGTCTCAACGTACAATGTATGTATTTGCTAGTCTTCAATCCAAAAGTAGGTTGAAAGAAACTTGTTTCATTGCGCTATCACCCGGATAGAGAAGTAATATACGAACCCAACATCATATTCATTTGGTTGGTATGTTTAACAACGACACCAAATTTAGATATCTTATGTAATGGGAGTGACATTTTCATGTATATAGTGTAACTAACAATTCTCTTCTCATTCTGTTTTATGACTAAAATATATCAATTAAACAGTTGGAAAACGCAGAAATATGTGGTAAACGACAATGTGTAAAAAAAAAGAATTGAATTAAATAAAATTATAATTTTAGATAAATAAATCTCAACTGACAATGTATGTATTTGCTAGTCTTCAATCTAAAAGTAGGTTGAAAGAAACTTGTTTCATTGCGCTATCACCCGGATAGAGAAGTAATATACGAACCCAACATCATATTCATTTGTTTGGTATGTTTAACAACGACACCAAATTTAGATATCTTATGTAAAGTGAGTGACATTTTCATGTATATAGTGTAAATAACAATTCTCTACTCATTCTGTTTTATGACTAAAATATATCAATTAAACAGTTGGAAAATTTCCCTCTCAGATGAGTTCGTATTCACTGTATAGCTAACTAAAAACAAGCTTGTTTTTGCACGCATTGAATAACTCCACTTTCAAACTTTCAAACGGGTTTTTTTTTAAAATGAGGACATAATTCGCTTTAAAAGCGGGCCAAAATCATTTCGTTCATACAATTGAAGTTTGAAGGTGAACAGGACCAGCTCCATCTTAATACACAGTTATGAAGGTAAGCTACATTTTATTTTAATATACAATTATGAAGGTAATATACATTTTATTTTAAATATCATTTGTAGAAAATCTACCTCTTTGTGTAATCAGTTTTAAATGTTTAGTTTAATGATATTTAAAACAATTGAAATAAATAGACATTTTCAGTTATGAAAACTTTATTTTGAGAATACATTTTTACAAAAATTAACAGAATACCTGATTAAAATCTATTTTAATATCTTGAAGATATGTTTTTAAATACAATAATCAATAAAATGATTTGTAGAAAATCCACCTCTGAATGTTATCAGTTTAAATGTTTAGTTTAATGATATATATATATCAAACTAAAATAATTGAAATAAATATAGTATGTTTGCAGACAACTTTATCGGCTATGAAAACTTTATATTGAGAATACATTCTTATAAAAAATAATAACTAGACAGAGGATGTCTTTATTAAAATTTATTTTTATTTTCTAATTTCATAGATATGTTATACTGATACATAAAATTAGTCTAAATGTTTAGTATAATGATATTTATAAATAGACTAGATTTGTAAACATGTTTATTAATTTATTTTTTTAGAATACAATCATATAACAATTTATAACTACACAGAGGATTATTTTATTAAACAACATACATGATTAAAATTTATTATAATTTCTGATTTCATAGATAGTAGGACGTTTGAATCATATTTAATTATACACTGTTATATGCACAAATTAATAATATAAATGAGAGAGAAATACAAGTACCATGCACGATTAAAATTTATTTTAATTTTTAATTTCATAGATATGTTATACTGATACATAAAATTAGTCGCATATTATAATCAAAGAATACATACTATTTTAATGTTTTAATTTCTAATTTCATAAATCTGTTATAGTGATACGTAGAAAATCAGTCTAAATGTATAGTATAATGATATTTATAAATAGACTATATTTGTAAACATGTTTATTACTTTATTTTTTTAGAATACAATCATATAACAATTTATAACTACACAGAGGATTATTTTATTAAACAACATACATGATTAAAATTTATTATAATTTCTGATTTCATAGATAGTAGGACGTTTGAATCATATTTAATTATACACTGTTATATACACAAATATATAATATAAATGAGAGAGAAATACAAGTACCATACACGATTAAAATTTATTTTAATTTTTAATTTCATAGATATGTTATACTGATACATAAAATTAGTCTGATATTATAATCAAAGAATACATACTATTTTAATGTTTTAATTTCTAATTTCATAAATCTGTTATAGTGATACGTAGAAAATCAGGCTAAATGTATAGTATAATGATATTTATAAATAGACTATATTTGTAAACATGATTATTACTTTATTTTAAAATTTGAATCAGTATTACCAAAGATTAAAACTATTAACCGGGTGGTACAATATTAAGCTTGATAGAATTGTCATCTTCAATTCCCTTATAAATTAAAACAAACTTTGATTTATTAACAAGGTCAATATAATCCAAAGTACAAATTTTGGAAAAATTTTTTGGTAAAAAAAAACTTACGGTATTATCATTTAAATAGGCTTTTACATAAATAGCCCTCCCGAACCTAGTCGTTCTTTCGTCAAAAGATATAATGTCTAATTTTGTATTCTCCGCTAAACTTCTCAGAGAAATATATTGAATGTCAGTCTTGGCTGAGTTGAAGTCCTCTATAAATTTGTCCATACCTTGAAAAAAAATTCAAACAATCATATTATAGAAATAATAATAATAAGACAGAAAATTTTAATAAATAAAAAAATATAAATTACCTTGATTTACTCTGGTGTAGTTGTTTTGTCTGCACTCAGATCACCCCTCCTAGCTTGTAGGTTGGTCTCAGAAGTGATGGGTAGATTAAAGTCTAAAGCCGTGTCTTCCCAATTATGGATGGACTCTAAGTGTTTTCGATACCAGTCGCTTAAAACTTTACAATAACGTTTTGACCCACAACAGGCGTATGACTTTTTAAAGTGAGAAAAGCATTCAGAACTACAATAGTGTATAGTACGTTCGATGCAGGACTCTTTTAGTATCTCTAATACACACGTGTAATTATTAAAACAATCAGTTGTTCCCAGCTCTACGCATCTATCTCCGTCAGAGTACTCTTCCAAAATTGATATATCACCAATAAGTGATATAAAATGATCTTTACCGCATTTACAACGCCCTCTCTTGTCCGCTCTATCGAAATAAGATCTACCTGTAAAAAGATTTTTAGATTGACGGCGACGTTTAAATGACCGAAGGTGCTTGTTTAAACTCGTGTCTTCATCTGACTCCATTTTAATAATTCTATTGCCTTAAATACACGCCGTATTTATCCTATAATTTCTAGTTCTCAAGGTGAACATCATCTACTCTAATTAAGTATTCAACTTTAATCTCCCTACCATCGAGTCACGATTATAAAAATCAAGGCAAAGCGTGCACCTTTCTAATTAGATATTCAGGTCGCTTGTGAAATGTCTACCACAATTGACGGAGTGGTGTGGAAAGGTCAACCACAATTTGACGAAGGTGTGTTCAGGTAAACACATTGAGGTGGAGGACTATAAAAGGAGTGTATATTAGATAATATATGTATAATCTTCATCATGGCGTATTCATCAGTCGTAGATAGTTTTGCAGGACGCAATTATGAACATGTTTATAAGATATCAAATTTTTTAACAGATTTAGAGACATGCGAATGCTTTGACTTTCCGCATAAGATATCAAATCCAGGCTGTTTATTAGTTATAAAAGAATATGTAGAGGAAAAATCAATGGAAATATACATAGAACAGAGCAGTTACTTTACTAATTCTATTATGTTGGAAGGACAACAGGAAAAAAAGGCAAATAATGTTAAAATACGGTATCATATATGTCAAGAAAATTGTTTCGTGAGAAAAAAGGATAATTACTGCGCACAGTTTGAGAGAACCTGCTGTCATATTGTATCGTGGGAGTTCTTTCACGCAGAGGCGGCTATGAAGAAACAAAAAAAAAGATAAGGCTAAGGAAATTGAGGAGAATGTTAAAAAGTAATCAAGAACATGTATATGTATATTGTATTTTGGTTATTGATTATGTAATAAAATATACAATTTACAATGTTTGTTTGATTTACATAGTATTATAATGTACATTTTCATAATTCCTAACTATGTCATGGCTTACAATTGTTCCACTAGAAGAGGATTTTTTTAGTAGAAGGAACAGGTTTAGGCTGATTATCAACTGTTCTATGAGGTGATTGAATAGAACCTTGTGGAGGTATTGGAGGTTTATAATTACCCCAAGCATTAAATAAAATACCTCGATTCGAACCACAAAAACCATTACTTAAACATGTAAAAGATCTTAATTTATCTTCATTAGGAAACATCATTTCTTTACTACTATTAATAGGCATAGCAGTTCCTGGACCAGTATTAAAGTCCCACTCAATGCTCTGAAAGGTCAACCACAGAAGACGAAGAGGGGGAAAACACATTGAGTTGGAGGCCTATAAAAGGAGAATTTAACTATACCTTGGTATCATTTCATCGCCATCTTGTCGGCTGAAAACAAGTTGTCACGTTTAATAAACATAAAAATCTCGTATTTTTGGCAAAAGTAAGATCAATTTTACTATTATTTCTCTATATCTGTAGTGTTCAATTTATTAGTTAAACTAATATTTTATATTTTTCTCTATACTTATCTGTTTTTAATTTAAATATTTTTTTAAACTAATATTTTATATTTTTCTCTATACTTATCTGTTTATAATTTAAATATTTTTTATGTGTGTTTCTCTTTTCTCAATTTATTATTATTTAAACTAACAATTAGTTTTCTTTTTTCTTTTTTTTAGTGTCTAACAAACAAACATTTAAAACTGGCGAATCTAGCGACAATGCTAGACCCTCTACTTCAGACATTAACAGACAGCGCGAACACATTTTTGACTATGCGGGAGGGATTACAAACACTGATGACTCATTTACCATAATAAGAGAGACAGGACGATCGTATACTAAGTTCAACACCTTAGGCAGGGATATTTTAGTTAGTTTCAAGCCTATGATTATGAACATGAGTCCACTCCTTTATCTAAAAACATGTTTTTCAAACCTATTAGCATACTTGCTTAGAGGTACGGCGCCTTACGATTTAATTGGACTCACGATCACGAACACGGAGAATAACCTCGATAAACCGGTCGGCGTTTCGAAACCGTAGATGTGATCAAATTGATGTGAATACTATTATGAATACATTATCAAAAGTCATTCAGAGTAATGCCAGATTTGGTATAGCCGATGTGTTGAGGATTAAAGTGAATCATATCAAAATGATGATGGGCAACGGTAGAGCATTAAAAAGAAGATGCCTTCCAAACGATTATCTGAGTCACCATAAAACGAGCATAGTAGTTGTTAAATCATTGACGAATTGTTTGGCTCACGCTATAGTAATAGCGATAGCCAAAATCACTAATGATATTAATTATAAATCGTATATTAAGGGGTGGAAAATTAACAATGCTGTAGATGATCTTCTCGCAAAAGCGCGTGTAGATTTAACCGAGGGAGGGGGGCGCGAACATCTCGATAAATTTCAACGTTATTTTGGGGACGAATATAAATTACGCGTGTATAATACCCTCTCGACGCTCAACGGATTGTGGTATGAGGGGGTTTCGTCTTCTAGTAGGTACATTAATCTACTGTACGATGACGTCACACATCACTTTAACGTAATAATCAATATGGCGGCGGCCTTTTCCGTTCGGTATTTCTGCGACGGATGTAATACCGGTTTTAAAAGAGGTGCGAGACATTCATGTAAGAATACTTGCCCAAAATGTATGTCCATACCTCCGTGTTTGTATGAAAGCGAAAAAAATGTGTATTGCAATGAATGTAACAGAATATTTAGGTCTGCCGCTTGTTTCACTAGCCATAAATTGAATAAAATTGACGGTAAGAAAACAGTTTGTGATTTAAGACAGGTATGTATTACCTGTGATAAAACAAAGGGGAGTAATCACGAATGTTTTAAATCATACTGCGCAACGTGCAAACAGAATAAAGAAAATCCGCATCGTTGTTATATGCAGGTGTTGAGTAGGAAGCAGCTCGATGATAATTACCTAATGGTATTTTATGATTTCGAGACTACACAAAATCGAGCTATAACCGATGATTGTTTTTTACACGAACCAAATTTTTTGCATGCACAGCACTATTGTGTAAAATGTGAATTTAACGATAATATGGACGAGGATTGTGAGCAATGCGGGAAACGATCTCATTCCTTTTGGGAAAATCCGGTAGACGGCTTCATCGACTACCTGAGACAACCGAGGCCGTTTGCAAATAAAATTGTTTGCGTTGCGCATAATGGGAAGGGGTTTGATACTATATTTATCCTGAATAGATTTCTATCACTAAACTACACCCCTAAAATTATTGCGGACGGAACTAAAATACTCTGCATGACAATGGACCACATACAATTTAAAGACAGCCTATGTTTCCTCCCCATGCCACTGAGACAGATCCCGAAAGCGTTTGGACTAGACTGTAAAAAAGGACACTACCCCTATTTGTTTAATACAGAAAAGAATTTAAATTATATCGGTGAAATGCCCGGTCCCGAAATGTTTGGTGCTGATTATATGAAACCGGATGAGCGAAATGACTTTATGGTGTGGCACGCTGACAAACTGCGGCAGGGGTATATATTTAATAATAAGGCAGAGCTGGAGGCCTATTGTGTGGATGACGTAAATGTATTACGCAAGGGTTGTCGTACATTTCGTCATTTATTTCTAAATATAGGCGCGACAGACGTTTTTAGAGAATCTATCACAATCTCGTCAGCGTGCAATAGATTATTTAGAAAACTGTTCTTAGCCCCCGATACGATAGCCATCCTGCCCAAGGGGGGTTACAGGTGCGGTGACAGACAGTCTATGAAAGCCATAAAATGGTTAGTCTATCTGGAGAAAACCCGCCCCGATATTCGGCACGCCTTCAACGGACGCGAGATAGAGATTTTGGGCAGGAAAGTGGACGGCTACTGTGACGCGACGAGAGAGATTTTTGAGTTTGACGGATGCTTTTTCCACGGGTGTACATGTCTTTCGAACCGTGACGTGACTATAACAGGGACGAAAGAGACTCTCACCGAGCGATACGAGTGCACTCTGTTGAGAGATCGAGCATTTAGAGCCGCAGGGTACACTGTTACAACTATGAAAGAGTGTGACTTTGACAAAATACTGACTGAAGACCCACAACTAGATATAGAGCTAAACAATCACCCTATGATTCAAACTGCCCCACTCAATCCACGTGACGCACTGTACGGTGGACGGTGTGAATCTATGACACTACACTACAAGACTAACCCCGACGAAAAAATAGGCTATCTTGATGTCTGCAGTTTATATCCTTGGGTGTGCAAATATTTTAAATTTCCTGTAGGTCACCCTATAAATATTTTTGTCGCCGACGATTGCCCCGTCGACGTGGTAGACCGAGAGGGGCTAATTAAATGCACTATTTTGCCTCCTAGAAATTTGTTTCACCCCGTACTCCCCTACAAGACACAATCAAAATTAATGTTTTGTTTATGCTCCTCTTGCGCAAACGAGATGAACCAAGGTGATTGTTTACACAGCGACTCTGACAGGACTATTACAGGCACATGGATAGTGGACGAGGTTCGTCTAGCGCTAGAAATGGGCTACACAATGGTTAGAGTACACGAATTTTGGGAATATAAAATTACCCAGTTCGATCCCCAGACCAGAGAAGGGGGACTGTTTGTAGAGTATATTAACAAGTTCCTCAAGATCAAACAGGAGGCGTCTGGATACCCTGGATGGGTGAAAACAGACGCAGACAAAGACAATTACGTTAGCGAGTATTTCAAAACAGAGGGAATAGTGCTGGATAAAAACGAAATTGTTAAAAATCCAGGAAAGCGCGCACTCGCCAAATTGTGTTTAAACTCTTTCTGGGGACGATTTGCATTGAACGAGAACAAAACGCAGACCACAATTGTGAACAACCCAAAAGACTTTTTCTCCCTACTCACCAGCCCGGGGACAGAGGTTCGCAACATTATTTTCCCCAATGACGAGGTTGCTTACGTCTCGTGGACATACCATGAGGAAGCCGTACTCCCCCTGGATACGGTCAACGTGCCTATAGCGGCGTATGTGACCACCGGTGCCCGTATGAAATTGTATTCATATCTCAGGCACTTGGGCGCTTCTTGTCTTTACTGTGACACAGACTCTATTATAAGTGTGATAAGACCGACAGACACGTACACGATACCGACCGGCGACAAGTTGGGCGACATGACAAACGAGCTGACCGCCTACTCTGAGAGCGCCTACATTACAGAGTTTGTTTCCGGCGGACCGAAAAATTATTCTTACAATGTGTTTGTCCCAGAGACGAACGAGTTCAGGTCCGTCACAAAAGTCAGGGGTATTACACTAAACTATGAAAACACAAAGATTGTAAACTTCACAACTATTAAAGACATGATTTTGAAAGACATGGACCCCGTACACGTGACTAACCCGCGAAAAATTAAAAGAAAAAGAGGCGCCATCGTCGTCTCCCAGTTGGAGAGAAAAAATTATAATATTGTATTCACTAAACGTAGGAGATTGAATAACAACACGTCCGTACCCTACGGCTATAGTTGATGCTAACCCCGGCTGCTTGTATAGAAAACTATCATGATCTAATATATATTGACATTGTTCTTCTCTCTCTCTCTCTCTGATTTCAGTGTCATCCTTATTAAAGTTCAAAAAGTTAAATAGAAACGCCATATCACCAGTTAGAGCCACCACACACTCTGCAGGTCTAGACTTGAAAAGTCCCTACAATTGCAGTATACAGCCCTCGTGCAGGCGTTTAGTTAAGATAAATATATCTATTAAATTACCGGAGGGAACGTACGGTAGAATATCTCCGCGATCTAGTCTGGCTCTTCACCACGGCATAGATGTTTTGGCCGGGGTTATAGACGAAGACTATCGTGGTAATATTTGCGTATTACTCATTAATCACGGCGACACTGTTTTCACAATTAAAAGGGTGATAAAATTGCTCAACTAGTATGCGTGAAAATTGATTACCCTAGAGTTGAACACACTGATTCGCTATCAAACACTCAGAGGGGGGGGGAGGGTTTGGATCGAGTGACATCCCTATAAAAGATCGTGTCCGGGGTAATTGTAATTTAGTATAATGGATCAAATCAACGCGTCCATCCTCGCGTACTCGGAGAAGCAGGATTTGTGTCTGATGTCTGCCGCGGAGTTGAATAGTTTACCTATAGAATTTATTAAAACATACGCGTGTAGAGATATAAATCGCGCTTGGAACTTACTCTCTCCCTCTGCGCAACACGAATTGAAAGATTATAAATATTGTTTGGAACATTATAATAGGGGCGTAACGCAGATTGATGGTCCGCCGTCTATAAAGAAAAAATGTCAACAATGTCTGACATCGTCGTAGACGAGCCGTGATATTTATGTACGTGACTGTTTTTTTTTACATTGGTCTCTGGACACTGACTGTTAATTGGTTGTTTTTTACTGTTAATTGGTTTTTTTCCTTTACAGTTTTGGATCAACATCGACAACATGACCAATGTAATTGTAGATTTTCAGGGGTTTAAAGATGAATGCAATAAGTTTATAATAAAAGAATGTAGTATAATATCTATTGGTGGAAGTGATGTACATCACTATACATTTAAGTCGCCATATTCCTTTTCAAAATTACCGCGGCATATTAAAAAACAATGTGATTGGCTCACATATAATCATCACGGTCTGCATTGGGACGACGGTGATATGAACGCCGATCAATTTAATATAATTTTAAAAATGGTCACTCTCAACTCGACTATAATTTATGTAAAGGGGGAGGAAAAGAAAAATTTTTTAATGGAAATTGTGAATAAAAAACAACTTGTTATTGATATGATAGACTTGGGGTGTCCCTCCCTGAAGGATAGGATCCATAATAATTATGATAAATGTTTCAGTCATAAATATAAAAAATTAAATTCAATTTGTAGTCTTTCGAACGTAAAATTTCTTAAAGATTGGTTTGTCGCCACCACTACTATAAATTTGAAATCGTAATTTTTATTTTTTAGTTTTATACCAACACTAGACGGGTGCACATCGATGTCTGTGTTTGTACACCCTTTCACACTGATATTAGCGGGACCGTCTAATTGCGGTAAAACTACTTTTGTAGAAAATTTTCTGTTAAATTTAAAACAGGTGTGCAGTGTGGATAAATTTGATAGAATTCTATGGTGTTTTAGTGAGAACAATTCTATTCCCTCGCGATTATCTAGTCACGTCACACTACACAAAGGTGTACCGGACAATTTCAATTTTAAGGCCGGCGGACCTCAACTCATCGTGCTGGACGATTTAATGAACGAGGTTTATTCTAAAAAAGTGAGTGAACTTTTCACCAAGGGCAGTCATCATAGAAACCTATCGGTTATTCTGATCACACAAAATCTTTTCCATCAGGGGAGTAAGTCTCGTGACATCTCGCTTAACGCTAAATACATTGTTGTGTTTAAAAACCCGCGTGATCAAACACAGATAAACTATCTGGCTAGACAAGTTTATCCTGATAATCCGTCCGAAATACAAAGAATCTATAGGAAAGCAACCGAATCCGCTCACGGGTATTTACTCTTTGATCTGAGTCAGAACGCGGATGAACGCCTGCGCTTCAAAACGGACATATTTGACACCATTTGCAAAGTGTTTGTACCCGCTAGACTACTAGATGAAACTAGTCAAGAAAAATAGACACGTACTGTCTGTGTTGAAAACGGCCAGTCCTAAATTGCGCAAAGCTATTCTTAAAGTCGTCGACCCGGATGTTATAACAACACTCGGCGAATGTGCTCTAAACACATTAAACAATAATATTAAAATTAGTAAAAGAGATAAGGGAAAATTAATAAAGTATAAAAATTGTATGCGTAAATTGGCTAGCAGCGGTGTTTCGTTGAAGAGAAAAAGAAATATAGTCGTTCAATCGGGCGGCTTCTTGAGCATCATACTACCCGCTATTCTTTCAGCTCTCGTAGGCGCGTTGGTTAAATAATATGTCACAACTTAAACAGATGCTTCTAGTCCCGCCAGAACTATTTCACAATAAACGCGATGACAATGCCACCACTGATTTTGTACAGATGAAAAAAATTCTGAAATCTAGGAAAAAAATGGACGATTATCAAAGATTGGCCAGTTTTAGAAAACATCAGCAGCGTTAT
The DNA here is from genome assembly GCA_039000515.1 of Timema cristinae. Lineage (NCBI taxonomy): Eukaryota > Metazoa > Arthropoda > Insecta > Phasmatodea > Timematidae > Timema > Timema cristinae. The sequence goes on from JBCFYV010011172.1 coordinate 109,642,903, forward strand.
TTAACAAACAGGGAGAGAGCGAAACAACCAATTAAAATACCCATCGTGGGCCCCACACTAATAAAACGTAGACCAGTTGACCTTGCACGACGAAAAAGAAAACGAACTAGGAGGCAGCCGGCTTTTCCACCTCCTCGATTCATTTCAGACGAGACCACATATCAAAGCAGTCCTATTAGTGTTGTAGACTCGCCAGAGAAGGAGGGGGGGTGGGTGGAAGGTGAGTCTTATTTTGTACCTAGATCAGAATCTGATGAAATTGAAACAGGTTCTACCAGATTATTTGGTAACATAGCGGGAAAATATTTATCACCTTACGTTCACCGGAGAGTGTCTACTGACCCTGTATTTGGAATTAGAAAAGAGGGGGATACTTTTAAAATAGGCAATTCGAGTTTCACCGTAGACGATAACGATATATACCTGGGTAACACACACTATAAAGGCACGCAAGGACTTTGGGAGTTGTTGACCAAAAGAAACGTAAATAAAGATATAATTACAGAGAGTGATTTAAAAAAATATAAAGACATACTAATTGCCACGAGCGCTCATCGACAAAACTTTGATCCCGACGCGAAAATAACGTCCAGCAGAGGTTTGAAATATAAAACAATCATTTCTAAACTGTTTCCCGCCAGACCACGCTGGAACACACTGAGATGAGCGCAACGTTAAAAAAATTATATTACAATCTCCCGCGACCTTCGGCTTTCTCGAGCGCCACCAATCTTAAAAAGTATAGTCGGTTGGATAAAATAAAAGTAGACGAATGGTTGACCGGGCAGGATGCGTACACTCTTCACCATGGTTTAAGAAAAAGGTTCCCACGTAACCCGTACAGAGTGTCCAATATTGACGATGTGTGGGAGATTGATCTAGTAGATATGAGAGCTTTACATAAGTACAACCGGGGCGTCAACTATATTCTAAACATTATTGATGTATTTTCAAAGTATGCGTGGTCTATACCGCTTAAAACAAAATCGGGCGCAGACATCACGCGGGGTATAAAACAGATTTTTAAGAAAGGACGACGCCCCCTTTCGATTCAGTCGGACAAGGGTAGGGAATTTTTAAATTCTAAATTTAGAACATTTTTGAAACAAGAGGGCGTTCATTTTTATCATTTGCATAATCCGGATATAAAGGGGGCCGTCGTGGAGCGTTTCAATCGCACACTGAAAACTAAAATGTGGAAATATTTCACCGCATTCAACACTCACAACTACGTCGATGTGTTGGACAAGCTAGTTCAAAATTATAACGCTAGTGTTCATTCGACTATAGGAATGGCTCCGGCTTCGGTCAAACCTATTCACGTACTTAAAATATTATTGCGCCTGCGAAAGCGGTGGGCTAAAATTAAATTGGGAAAAATTTTGTTCAAGGCGGGCGATCATGTGCGCATAAGTAAAGAAAAAATGATTTTTGACAAAGGATACGAGGCTAATTTTACACGAGAAATATTTAGCATAGTTAAAGTAATTCCTAGACTTCCCCAACCGGTCTATTCGTTACAGGATCTCCGCGGGCGGCCTATTGAGGGACATTTTTATAACTACGAACTAGTTCGCGTGCGCCGTCCTACAATTTTTCAAATAGATAAAATAGTACAGAGTAAGCGAATTAAGGGCATTCAACATCATCTGGTCAAGTGGAAAGGATACGACAGTTCTTTCAACAGCTGGGTACCTGCGTCTAACATTAAACAAATATGAGTCAGTTTTATGTAGCACTGCCGTCGGATTCGAGCGCCGAATATTACGAGAATAATACACTCTCTTACTATACTACAAAATTGGCACAGTCCATACGGCTAGAACACGACCGGTGGGAGGTGGGACTAGCTGAATTATCCTATCCCGTGGGTTTTGAAACTCTCGAAGATAACATTTTATCCAAAGATAAAGAATTGACGGCAAACGTCGTAGTGACCCAAGTGGGGCGTGTTTCGTTTCCTCAACAAGATTTCACCTCCTTTAAGGAGCTTTATAATAAAATTAAGAGTTCGATAAGTGATAAAGGAGATCTAGAGGTTTTAATATCCGAATTTCAATGGTACATTCTTCGCGATCAAACAATGTTGACTGAGATTAAAAAACAAAAGGGTGCATGGACTGCCGACAAGTCACCCATAACTACACGTTTCAAAAACACAATTTCATTTACGGTGGCGAAAAAAAATTTAAAATAGAATTTCCTGTTCGTCTCTATGTGGGCATCGGAGACTTAATTACAACCATTCGAAACAGACTACCCAACCTAGAGTCACTTAATGCCGTTAATACACACATGAGGGATTTAATGAGCGAGGATATTAAGGGGGTGTTTTTGCGACCCAATCGTAAACTTCCCGGCTCTGGTTCAATCGAAACGGAACCCGTCTTTGTGTACACAGACATTATAGGACCGCAGTTGCTAGGCGACTCTTATGTAAGATGGATTAGAATCATACAGTTCCCCTCCGCCACCGCGCATCACGTGTTCTTTCCTATATTCTATTTTCCCGTCGAGAAATGTAATTTTGACTCTATAAGCATAGGCTTATACACAAAGTTTGGCGAACGAGTGAATTTTCAATCGGGTCCCGTGCCCACCGTAGCGGTTTTACATTTTAGAGAGAGAAAACTAGATAAATAGATACGTGACGTAGTAATTTGACTTAGTCTTAACAATGGAGGGAGAGAGAGAAAACATCGGTCCCGTCTATCACGCCAGTTATAAAATGCAACGGGGACGCGGTCTCGGCGCGTTTTTGGGTGGATTATTTCGATTTGTCAAACCGTTGTTTATGAGGGGGGCGAAAGCGGTGGGAAAACAAGCGTTACAAACAGGTTCGCATATTTTGGCCGACATAGCGACACGCGAACCCGGTCAAAAAGTCGGTGATATAGTTAAAAAGCGCGTCACTCAGGCGGTCGAGGGACGTGGCTTAAAAAGGGTAAAAAAACGTAAACGACTTCATTCGAAGGTGGGCGCCAGACCAAGAGGGAACAAGAGAGCTAAAAAAGATATTTTCGATTAATTATGGAGTGTTCAAAAACAGAACTCGATCTTTTCGACGAAAAATGCATTCAAACGGTAATTAAAAATAATAAAGTGGTCGAATACAAACCCATCACTTCCGTGGACAATGACGCTCAGTTGGAGTTTTTTTGCCCCGGGGACGGCGAGTATTTTCGGGACCTCTCTTCGATTAAATTATATCTTCGTATTCAGCTGGTGAGGGGGGACGGGACACCGGTCGCAGGCGACAATAAAATCGGCTGCGTCAACAACTTGTTAAATTCATTATTCAGTCAAATCAATATCTCTCTCAACGAAACACCTATTACAACCTCGACAGACAACTATGCCTACAGGGCTTATTTAGAGACTTTAACTAATTACGGTAGAGACGCCTCCGACACCCACCTGGTGAATGGTATGTGGTTTTTGGATACCCCTGCCGCTAACGGTGAACTCGCTGCATCCACAGAGAACAAAGGCTTCGCCATGAGATTAGACTTGTTAAAACATCCGGTCGACTTGGTGGGACGTTTACACGCCGACATTTTTAATATTTCACATTTGCTGTTGAAAAATGTATCGTTGCGTGTTAAATTAATTCGCAACAAAAGAGAGTTTTATCTGCTCACAGACGCGGACAATTTAAACACCGACGTGCGGTTGCGAATTTTAGACGCCACCCTCTTTGTTAAACACGTGGAAGTGTCGCCGACTATTTCACTCGCTATAGAAAAGACACTGTTACGAAAGCCGGCCCAATACCACCTCAATCGGGTGGACGTCAAGTCTGTGACCGTACCCAAAGGATCCAAGTCTGTGAGTCTAAACAATGTTATTCAAGGGGTTATCCCTAAAATTGTTTTATTCACAATGGTGTCAAACGATGCGTTTGTAGGCAGTTTGAACACGAATCCGTTTCAACTGGTTCACAGAAACCTCGATCGTTTCGTCCTGTATGTAAATGGAATCCAAAAACATTTGCCCATTTTGATAAATTTTGACAACGTCGGCACGTCCACCCTCGCCTATGACACATTGTTTTCGGGATTGGGCATACACCATCAAAACAACGGCCATTTAATCACGCGAGACATGTTCAATAAAGGTTACTTTATGTTGGCCTTCGACTTGACTCCCGACAGCGCAGGACAGGACTCGCACACCAGCCTTCAGACAGAGGGGAATGTGAGATTTGAGTTACAGTTCAAGACAGACCTTGACACCGCCATAACCTGTTTGTTTTACTCTGAGTACGAGGGGACGGTGTCGATAGATTCTAATAGGGAGGTGAAAATTAATTATTAACACCATGAATTCTCATCAAATAGACACACTGCTGGGCAAAATTTCAATCTATAAAGGGACATTTCCTTCGGACAAATTACCTCAAAATTTCACTCGTCCCGCCTTATTTGTGGTCAATTTAGACCCTCACACTAAACCCGGCTCCCATTGGGTGGTTCTATATTTTTCCAAATTTGGGGAGTATTTTGATACATACGCCAGACGACCGAGCTTAGCGATGACTAGATTCTTAAATAAACACTCGACACGATGGATGTACAACCGCAAACGACTCCAAGCCATAGCCTCCGGTGTGTGCGGGCAGTATTGCTGTCTGTTTGCCGCTGCCAAGGACGCCGGCTGGAGCCTGAGGAGATTCACAGACCTGTTCTCAACCGTCAACTTGTGCAAGAACGACCGACTGGCCGTCACGCTGTTCAAACGTCGCTTTGGCCGCTGTCCAAGGTGTACTAGCAGCGGTGCCCAGACGTGTGTTCCAGCATTAGATATAAAAGGTATACTATAATTTTATTTAATCATTTGTATTCAATTATCTGACAGATGAACATCATCATGTCGGCCATCTTTGATTTTTCATTTATCGTAAACTCGAAAAAGGAGTGGGTGCTCACCGAGCTAGCCATAGTTTTCATCGACGAGAAACAATCGTCGTGCTATCAATTCAATAAAACCACCGGCTTGTGCTACTCCAAATTGGTTGCAATTCTAAAACAAAATTTAGATAAAGCCGTCGTACCTTACGCATATAATAAACAAAAAGGGAATTTCTTGTCCCGTCTCACCGGCCGGACATTCATCCCACTACGCGAGGACTATAAATGTCCCTTTGTTGATTTGATCAACTCTAATTGTTGGGGGTGTACCGCCCCTTGTCACGACATCACCCCGTGCGCGTTAAAAAATGCAAACGCTTTGGCACGATTCGTCAGATTTCACAGCGCCGAGAAATTGTATAAATTTTGTCCAATCACCGACGACGACGACGACCACGATACTAGCTTTAATTGCGACGACTGTTGATTACAGGTCATCAGTCTAGACGCAGACAGCGATGAAGACGTGCAGCTGTAATATGGTGCAGGATGAATCACCGTCGTTGCTAACCAAGACTTTCTACCTAAACGACAAACAGAACAAACACGTGGCGGTGGGCCTCTTCCCTGACCGCAACTTTTACGCTCACGTGATGTTTTCATCGAGTTCTAATCGTCTAATACTCACCGTCCCCAATGGAACTTTCTCGTCAAAGAAATGCCGTTTTGGTCCGAGTGTGTGCAGACGTGTGTAAACTTCGAGTCCAGCATGGACGACTTTAACATTGTGGTGAAAAAACTTTTCGGCGTGTGGAAATTGTGTCTGAGTGATAAAAAAAACATTCAGATCTACCTGTCTACGGACGAATTAAAAACTCTGTACAATCTTGAAAAATATATCACACGCCATGTAAAATATCTAAATCACCCAAATGTATCGATGTTCATTGACAATACGCTCGCCTCCAAATCGTTTGTAGACCCGCCCGATCCTATCCCATATTTTAACTATCTGTCACTGTATGACGATCTTTGTATTTTTATGGATAACAATAATAAATTGTGAAATATGTATTTTTTTTTATTTTGATTAAATGTTGAAAAACTTGTACTTATTTTTTCATTTCTAGTAATATTTCCCTCTCATTTAAAATTATATATTTGTAGTAAAAGCCATACAACATTAAAATACAGGTTTTTCTCTTTATAGAGTATACCCAAAATAAAACATGACGATGGTTTATGTTCTCAAAAAATAATAATTCAATAAATTTGAAAATGTGACGTCAATGTCTAAAATAAAGGTTTTCTCCTTTATAGAGTTTATCCAAATAAAAAAACATGGCAAGTAGTGATGGTTAATAATAATTCAATAAATTTGAAAATGTCATAATCCTGTGACGTCAATGTCTAAAATACAGGTTTTCCAAATAAAAAAAAACATGGCAAGTAGTGATGGTTAATGCTCACACAAAATAATAATTCATTAAATTTGAAGACGTCTTAATCCTGTGACGTCACTAGCATACCAATATTTTAGTTAGACCATAGCCTCATACGGCATTATTACAGTTGATGGCTCAGGGCATTGACATACGTCATTGAAAACTTAAATCTACACACGACATACGTCATTGAAACGTCATTTACATACTCTCATACGTCAAATTATGAATAATTATCGACTGAACAAAGTCGCCCTTTTACTACTGCTATGCCAGGAGGTGGTGTACTGGCGTAAGAATGAATTACTGGCAACTTGGATTAAGCAGCTTTGCAAAACTTGTTTTATATTTGAGAGGAGAGTAGTTACACGAAAACTATAGAATGATAACACTGTTTCTCAATAGTAGTCATGCAGTTCCCTCAAAAATGATATACAGTGTAGTCTACTGCAAGAGTGACGCCTTAGACCAAGCGACCACCGAAGCGTGTTTGTGGGCATCGGTAAACTACGATTTTATAAGCCAAACGGAACGGGAAAGGATAAGAGAGGGATTAAAAATTAATAAATTGTTTTAAATATATATTACACAGCTAATCGCAGCGACTCTTTTTATCTTTCCTAGTTTCTAAAAATTTAGTAAAATTCTTCTTAAATAGTATTTTACCTACTTCGGTCATCACGTGGTCCAAGGTGTCACTCTCGTATTAGACAGAGAGATCCTGGTTTGAATCCCGGTCGGGTTTACCAAGGGTGTTTGTTTCAAAATTGTTCACCACTCTCCATCGACGCAAATGTGGGTATACTTCCTCTGAATTCAACCTTCCTCATACCTAACTCATTAGCATAAATTACTACATAGGCGTATAACCTAGACATGGTGCGTGCTAAAAAAAATTGCATCTTACCCCTTTAAGAAAATTATAGTAATCTTGTTTTCTTTCTTTCTTTTTTAATTGGGAAGGGAAGAGTTTAAATTAATTCATCTACATATGAAATATATTCCAGCACATCTTCCAATCGTGATGAGAAACATCCATTGAATCGCTTACCATTCCTCCGCATCGGTCTGTGTGGAAGAGGGTGTGAGCAGGGGAAGGGGGATTTAGTAATAAATGTTATTGGAGTATTGATTTTTTTTCCAAACGTTTATTTAATTAATACTGGATCTCCCTTTCTCCGTCCACTTGGTACTAGTAGAGCTCTGGAACCCGATTTGTTCAGTACCGGTGAATTAATCTAGCTAACATGATTTAGTCATTAATTAAATGGGGGAAGTAGATCCAGTGAATCAGGACGGCTCGGGTACTTTGTACCCGGACCTGTGTTTAATTTGCCTATTTACCTTGTAAACACACTTCTTCCAACCTTTTAGGCACCACTTTACCCCCTTCATGCCTCCCTCTCCATTCAACCAAATTCAATACTCTCTCTCTCTCTTTCCCTCGTCGTCTGCTCTTTGCACTTGTAAATTAGTGTAGCCACAGGCCTAGCTCTCAAGAGAAGCTTACTAGAAGGACAGACTTTGAGGACGTAGCTTTTCTGCTCAAAAGCGAATGAATTGTTCTTTTTTTCCCCCTTTTTTTAAGGATTGTGTTTTGGTTTAATTAATTATGAACTCCATTGTTATCACTAGCTGGGGAATTTATATATATTCGTTGAATTAATTGTGTCCACAATATTTTTTATTTGGTAGGGGAATGTGGAAGATAGTGAATAAGGGTGAGCAAAAGTAATAATTAAACCATCACATAGTATGTATCTTTTTAAAACATAGTTTTTCTTTGTATTAATTTGACGTTATTTTAAGTTTGTTTATTTGAGATTATTAGGGCAGTGTTTTTTTCTAAACTGTAGTACATAAACTCCCAGTCCTACGCGACGTATTTCAGGGGGTAAGCACGCAACGTACCCGTTAGTTTTATCAATCCTACTTATATATAACAAATATACCATACATACTTTCTCGCTCCCTTATCTAAATTATACTTACAACTATTCAGAAATGTGAAACTAAACAAATAATATATTGTTGAAGAAATATAATGGCAAAAAGAGCATGTCATTCCCCAAAGAGAATATACGAGATAATATACACTGTTGCAGAGACGTATTTAATAACAGTAACATCTCTGTTCACCAAATATCTTAATTTAAATAATATATTGGTCATTAACTTAGAAATTATTGGTTTTATAAAAATATGTTTCAATTAAATGTTTATTAACGTTTAATATTATTATACCTTTTCGATGATAAGTTTGATTTTATCTCAAAGATTTGCGGAGATCTGATCAAAATTGGAGGTACCCGCATTTATAAAGTTCCCTCAAGTAATTTTTTTTCCGGGAAAATTAGTTGCACAATTTTATTTGTAGTGTTAAACAACGCCTGGACACAAAGTGTAATCAAAATCGTTAGATTGGATTTTGAGAAATTTTAGTTCTTCTCTTTTTACCATAAAGTAAACCACCATTTATTTTAGGGCTAGTTATCTAATTCCAGAAAATACTTGAGAGAACCTTATGTAAAATACCTAGATACTAAGTTTGTATCTTTATCGGTAAAACGATTTCGGCTCTTAAGCTGAGATACAAACTAAAAAAAAAAAATTGGGTTAAGAAACATGAAACATCGACAATTCGACATCCATCAAAATATCGAGCTAGATATTTTAGACAGTCACAATACCTTCCCTTTCCCAGGGGATACACAGACAGACAAACGGCGTTGCGAAAACCACTTTTTCGGTTTCGAGGGTTCATGAAACGTCAATATCCATCAACATATCGAATGGGGTATTTTTGACGATTATAATGCTTTCACCGTCGAAGGAACAGTGAGATAATAAAGAGAAGTGTATCCTTGGATGTGTTCAAGGACCAATAGGAAGAAGGGAAGCTTGAAACCTCTTGGAGCGGGTCTCATTCCCTTCAACCTTATTCATCAATCCTTTGGTTGTTTTTGTTTTTTTCATTCTAACATTGTTAACAGGAATATATCTGATTTATTTGTAAGAGGGAAAACTATATTATTTTGCGTCACTTTTATTAAGCAACAGCCAATCTTTAAAATTGTGTTACTATAATTTTTAATTAATTAATGTTTTATGAGGTCGTCCTGTTTAGTGACCTATTTTGAGGAAAGAAACCCCGAGTACATTTCTGGAACCCTCTGATAAAAGGATGATTTTTAGAGAAGTGCCGTTTTACTTTTGTGTCTGCCTATGTGTCTGCTTATCTGTATCTCGGCTTGGAGCCGAAACCGTCTACCCGAAGGGACTAAAGCTTGGTATCTAATATTTTTCATAGGGTTCTCCTGATGAGTTTTTGAAACTAAATATCTAAAATTAGGGGTAGTTTACTTAAAGGTGAAAGGAGAAAAAAACTAAATTTTCTCAAAATTTTCTCTAACTACTTTAATTAAAATTTGTATGTTAGCATTGTCTAACACTACGAAATAAATAGAGACCCTCATTTTCCTGTAAAAGTGACTTTGAAGGAACATTACAATAACTGATATCTCTAGTTTTGATAACATCTCCGTAACTCTTAACTTATTTGTATAGATATATAGTATTATTAAAAATAGCTTTTAAGCTATTAGCAAATAAATGTTATTGTATGGAAATCTTTAAAATGTACAGTTAATTGCTATGCTCTTTAGTGAACGGAGATGTTCCTATTTTTCTAGGTTTCTGTAACAGTGTATATTATTTCATTTATGCTCTTGTGTATAATATTATGCTCTTATTCTCGTTGTATTCTTAAAGAATTTCTATTTTTTTCACATAGCTAACTTATAAGTTTTAAGTAATGAACCGTATACCACCTCAAACTCTAACCGCTTGAGGCCAGCATAGATGGGAAGAGGATGGCCGGAATCAATAAGGAAATTAATGTAGCAACAATTAATAGGAAAATTTGCAAGTTTTATTAAAAATAGAATTATTTATTCAAAGTAAGACAACAGAGGTATAATGCATGTCATCAGAAGGTGAACTTAGTAGTGTTGAAAAACATATAAAGAAGAAAGAAACTGCGCTTGCTCAGTACATTTGAGGACTTAATCCACAATCTCAATGTATTAGTAGTCCTTGAAGAAGACTACGTTTGAAAAGTACAACATTATTTGAATTAGTCTGAAAGAGACCCAAGAGTTATATTCAAAGTTGTTAATATAATAATAAAGAGCTTAAACAGCTCCTCTACTTGGTTAATAAAGCGCCTGAATCACATTTGTGAATTCAGACTAAACATTTGATTAAATTATTAAAACTTTGAATCCTTATTATATTAATAAAAAACTTAAGGAGCATGAAATATAAAGGTATAAGGTATTTTCATTACTGGAATATCAAAGAGCTTAAAGAGCTCAGCTACATGATTAATGACCCGTCTACAACCAACATACCCGCTTGTCGGAATCGCAACTACGCAATCCCAAATGCACTCGTAATTACTCTTCTCTTAAATATAAAATAGACTGTCTAAAATGAAAAGTCGTAAGACGTAATTTCAACCAACAGGAACAAACATGAATGATGACTATAAAAGTAGTCCATTCGTATTTGTTTTTTATTGGCTAAACGCAAGCCAACACAACTAAATACACGCAAGAGATGGACAATATACATCTCCTCCAGACAGTTCCGACATACGATTGTGTTTTCGTAAGCTATTGTAGAGAGACAAAATTATGTTATTGCGTAGTTGCGAGTTCGACAAGCGGCTGCGTTTGGTTGTAGCCGGGCCATAACAAGGCACCAGAATCACCTCTGTGCATTCAAACTAAATCATTAAATTAAACTATATTTAATTTTAAATATCAATCCTGATTTTTTTTAAACTACACAAAAGTTTGACTCTCCGACATGACCCAAACTTCTGCGGGACTATAACTTCCACCAACTTTGGAGTTATCGAGAAGATTTCAACTTTCTTATACCCATTATTACAGTAGAAAACAAAGCAATATTACATTCGAATACTGGCAATTTCTCACTAAAAGAATCCCGTTTATCGTTTAACGTTATAACTTATTGATCAACAATAATAATTACCTTTATAATTTTTTCACATTAAATACTTCTAAAAAATGTTATCTTTAATTTAAACATTACCAAATTTTAAAGTAAAAACAAATAATGGTAGCCACAAGCGCAATAAAATGTATTCTTATATAAAATAATCAAAGCAATAAAAAGAATCAAAAAGTGGCTACCGACAAATAAATCTAGATATTGTAAAGAGACTAGCGATCAAGCGGCAAAAGGAAACGTTAAGTGTTCCATAAAACAAATTAAACTTCCAAACTATATCTTCTAGTGAGAAATTCCTGACTCCTACACTGAACGATTTTAATCACATAATTAACTAAGCGTTCAAACACCCAAACCCATTAGAACCCGTAATATTTAAGTATTTAACAAAATATAAAAAAAATTAAAAACATTTTAATAGTTAATAAGGAACAAATTAGAATATTAGTAGTAAAATTCAATCTTTGGTAAAAATTTACAACGTCAATTTAGCATGAAATACATTGATATAATGATGAAATACAACAATAATATAGACATTGTAACCCCCCCCCCCCCCCCTTTTTCTATACTAGGGTGAGGATGACTGGAAAATCAGGCGAAATGGTCTAATTTTATTAACATATCTTTATTGGTCATAAACAATGAAAAGGTACACATTATAGAATATTAACAAAACATAGAGCGTGAAGCGCGTCTTCCTTCCTAACGAGAAATAGTTCAATTTAGATTACGGAGACCATAACTCAACAATGCAACAATGCGCGACGAACATAATTAAACATATCAGACAATAATCCTAACTGACTTATTTCAAAGTCTACGGTCCTAGGTTCGAATAACGTCCAATCCAATAAGGTGCACTTTAAAGTTTATGGTATTCAAAAGTCCCGCGTAACACATAGGTGTTAAGCGCTCACAACCCCCAACAAATATAATGTTATACAATAATAACGACCAATAGTGGACCAAGTCCCTATCATCCTATTAGTGTCCTGTCTCCTAATATAATGTAATCTACCCAGACGACAGCTAATCCTAAGCGTACTCATAAATAAATACTAGATGGGAAGAAAGCCCAAGACGCGGAGTTTTACTCTGCGTATTCAATAGTATATAAATATACCAATAAGGTCAATAGGCGCAATAAATAGGGTTGGAGCCCAAAGGCAGAAAGGCGACGACATTTTGACAACAGCGAGAAGCGCATGACGTAGGAAGATTACATATTCAAACTACGATTACGTGTGCAGAACAATAATTTGAAAGTTTTCCCCCATTACGCCGAAATATAATTTAGATACAGATAATAATAATAATAATAATAATAATAATAATAATAATAATAATAATCCCCTGCCCAACGTCGCCTTTCTTACCTCGATAAGCTGGGGGTGTAATAAGTGACCATAGACCACCAGCGCACCACTATATATACAAAGTTAAAGTTGACAGAGAGGGGGAGGGACGCGAGGAGAGGGAAGGAAGGAGAAGCGAGAGACGGGGTCGAGTAACGTGTCGAATAGCCTAGAAACTTGACGTGGCCGGAAGAAGCAACTATCTTCCTTTATTTCACACCAGTCTCGGGTTTGACGCTAGGGGGCGCCTGTCAAACGCTCCGTCAGTCTATCGGGTGGTTGTTTGGAGTAAGGAGGTTGGTGCTGGTGCCGCGTGTTGCAGCTCGTCTTGTGAGTGTCCCCCATTCGATTAAGCCATAACTCGTAAGTTGTTACATCTGTCTTGTAACTTGTTACAACATTATAATTTGAATTAATGAAAAATGTTGGTAATAATAATAATAATTATTATTATTATTATACGTTGGAATGTCTTATGATGACATATATAATAAAAAATTTAAGTTTTAACAAATATCTAAAAAAAATTAGGCATATTAGAAATTATTAAAATTGTGAACATTAGAGTCAATCTTACTTCCAAACAGTGATATGACAAGATGATCCAAACATGTATGTATTGATTGTCTTGTGTTGAATGGGGAAAAACAAAATTGTTTATAATAAAAGGTTTATATAAAGACATGAAAAAAGTTAAATAAAAATTGAATTCATTCCTTAACTGTAGTCCCTTGTTCCTTTGATTGCTGCATTCCCTGCAACGTATTGAGCTTCTATATGTTTCGATGCAGCATCAGCATCAGGTCAGAGCTATAAGATGTGCGGTTGAGTGTTGTACCTTGCTCTAGAAGATTCTATTGTTGCAGTCTAGAACCCAACAGTTCAGCTTGCTGTTTAGAAAGTTTCAAATCACGAACCAAATCGTTCAGTTTCTTCTGTTCTATGAAGTGAGGCGATCTGTCATGAGTTTCAGGAATGTACTATTCCAAAGGTCATGTATTTTCTGATTCACTTTCCTCTGTTGGCTCTGATGTAGTGGTTTGCAAGTGACAACCACGAACAGGTAAGCCTTCTCCATGAGGCACAGGCAAATGAACTGAAGAAACATTAGGATATTTAATTGTATGTTTAGTTTTACTGGAATGTCCTGCAATATTTGTCAGGCAAAATTAACAATCTATATGATCTTTTGGCTTGCACCAAACCATTGGAACATCAAACAGCATGGCTCAGCGGTTTCCTTTCATCCATTCCATAAGGGTAGTTGCACATGTTATGCAAGCAATATGAGGTACAAAGGATTTCAAAGGGTATCAAAGTACAGTTTATAAGCCTTATTAACTAAGTCATTGATTGGCTTTCTTTGGGATTTTGGAGTGAACTTACCACATACATAGAAAAAGTTATCGAGGTGGTTTACACAAACACGAAGTTTAGCAGTTGACATTACGTTAAGAACACTGTGTTAACTATAACTTTAAAATATCAGAACGTTTCACTAGTTCACACAGGAAGAGAAAAAACACACAATAACACAAACTAAGCTATCAATAAAGAGAAATATACAAAGTGACTAACACCATCAAAGTTTCAACATGCACTAAGCAGCAGGGCTAACATGGTTATCTTTTCACGGACAGAGTATTTCCGAAGGCCGATTCGGATTCTACAACCACACAATCACAACCTTCATACACTGAAACTTTACCCTTTCATAAAATGTTTAACTAAATATTAAATTTTGTTTTTTATTATTTTAACTCAAGGGTAGACAAGAAAATAATTGTTTAAAGTTTTACATATTCAAAACTAAAATGTTACAAATTAAATTACTTATTTTTAATTGTCTTGGTGTTTGTTAACAAAATTTTCCTGCTTCTACAAGATCAGTCCATGAAACGCGAGTATTGGTTTTGGCCCCAACAATGTCAGTATATAGATATATATAATTTTAAAGCTATTTAATCAGCCTACAACTTTCTTACCAAACATATTCCTATATTGTCATTTTAAAACACGCTACAACATTAAAACTATTGATATTAACGCATATTTTAATGGGAACAATTTAGTAGAGCGTAACTTTATGATTAAAACTAAGTAATTATATCATTACTACAATTGATTATGGAGATATAAGCTAGTTCCTCAATGTCTGCTGATGTAAAGTTTGGAGGGAACAGGGGAGAAGCACAAGGGGGAGGGGCGGGGAGTTTTGGGAAAATACACTTCTTATAGTGGTTTAAAGACGGGCCAAAATTCAGCTTTTATATTATTATTCCCAACAACAAACCTTTATTTTCTGGGCTAATAGTGCAATTTAATGTTATGAATAGCTTGATATGTATTCTCAGGACTCAACACATGTATCACAAAGAAGGTATTATGACGTCATGTCCTTGCTTAGGTCAAGTGTCCACAACACACATAATATAACATATTTCAACAGTCATTCACTTCACATAGTCTAGTTTTATTCCAGTAACCCACCCCTATTACAGTGTACACCCTGGTATCATGCTATTTCAGTTAAATAACGTCTGGTCAAAGTACCTGGAGGCCTTGAGCTTAGGAATCGTAGCCACAGGACTTAAATTAGTAAAAATACAGTGTAAGCACTGCAAACAAGTTTTGAAACATATTTAGTATTATTTTTGTTATTATTAGTTTTTCTTTTACAATATATGTGCTTATGAGTGATGTATCATTTACAAAATTGCCTCTGGTGTTTTAAAGTAAAAAAGTGTAAACAGAAGTCTATTTTTTAAACTAAACGAATATACTCTAGAAATGTTAGCCTTAAAATTTGTTTTATATAAATGCCTGAGGAAGTACACATAAAATAATGTGATTACAGTTCTCCGTACTCCACTATGTCACTTGTGAGAACCGACTTTAGATCTTCTACCCTCCCATGTGAAACTAAACTAAATTAGGGTGGATTACTGCTTGCTCGTCATGCCTAGGCCTACGCGTTTTGACATGGGTTAAAGTGATAAAGAAATGTATGATTCTAGGTAGATTAAGGTAGAGCAATCAAACCATATACAAGAGATAACGCATGTATGAACCTCTCACATTAAGGATAGGAAAAATAACTCTACCCAGAGACGAGGAGAAAAACCTGCGATGGTATCGTGCAGCAACTTGAGGCCTCTCCAAAGAAGTGTCTTCCTAATCTTAATTCGTTTCTTAGGAGTATTTTGATCAGGCTAAGGGGTCAGGGATGTTTACATTCTCTAATAACTTTCACGAGGGATTAGGGTCTTAACTCCCTCTTGGTATCACTTTGCTTTTTTTTTTAACTCGTTTGTAGTGTTTTTCCGTGTTTCAATTACTCTTTAGTGGATTATTGAGGAAAAATATCTCTGTCAGGCCTCCACGTTGGGTACAGGCCGAGAACGGTGCAGTTCCTTTGATGATTACATATTCTAAGTACTATATTTTTATTGCCAAACGTTGAGAATAAGATTTAATTTTCATCACCACGTTTTACTAACTTTTGAGTATATCCGCATTTATGATTATTAATCTATTAAAGTAGAAATTAGGAAGGAAACATTTTAGAGTTAATATACACGCATTTGCTTGAAGGGAGGGTGGAAAACCATTTAGGGAAAACCCTCCTAATTAGACACAATTAGGATTCGAACACCGATCTCCCCTGTCATCAGCAAACCAGTCTATCACGTGAGTGACGCCTTAGACCATTCGGCCACTGAAGCGGGGGGTAAGATACCAACACTCTGCAGTAGACTTAAAGTAACTTACGACTAACTGAAGTTTTGTTCGTTATTTTTTATGGATGTTCCATCCTGAAAATGATAGCTCAAAAGATCTGCCTCTTTGCAATATGTATAAATGATACTAACATCAATACGGGCTAGTTTGTTCCATGCTTAATAGCGTGTGCACCCTTTTTTTGTTAACCATATTTGCTTGTGACTGCCAAAGTTACGTGACTAGAGTACAATTGGAACACGTGCCCTGGGCGCCAAATTGGTTGGGGGAGGGAGGTTTCCATTTTTATGGCTATAAACTCCAAAATTTGACAGATTTTAACTTTATGAAGAAATTATTGATTGTAAAATGCTTCGGGAAATCTAAACCAATTTGCATATTTCAAAACTGATATAAGTTCTCAAGTTTATTGTTCAGTATTGAGATAAAAATAGTTTTCTAAACTTAAAATGTTTATGTTCGGTTAGTTATTACTATTAAAATTTCAATTTCCCAATCTCTTTTATTAAAACAAATTTTATCATTATTTGAGAACTTCATTCTTCGGCATTAGTCGTCAGCATTGAATGTGATGAAACTGAAATAATACATTTTTATGACATTATGGATTATTTTTGTATCAGTAAAAGTTATAAAAATAAATTTTTAGTGTTAGTTACTAATAGTTTTTTTTTTAATATCTGTAAAAACTATTATATGCATACATTGTATCTGTCCTGGACGTCATTAACCCTAGTTACGCCCCTTTTTTTTTTTTTTTTTTTTTTTGCATTGTCCGGTTGTCAATTATTTTGTGATGGTGTAAGAAGGTGTACATCATAGCATGTTTTCTTTGGCAAGAATGTAAGGCTAGCATATTGAGACGTTCACAGCTTGTACAATATAAGATTAATTTACGTGCTTTAATGGCCTCATTGTCTAAGGCATTATTCTTGCGTTAAAATAGATTGCCAATGAAAGGGAGATTGGGGTTCAAATCCTGGTCGATTGTACAAAGAGTGATATTTCCAAAATGTGTTTCTACTCTCTCTCCATACAAATGTAAGTACACTTAATATAAATTCAACCTTACTCGTCTTTAACTCATTAGCGTGATTAGTACATAAGCCTATAATCTGAAAAGGTAGTAAGACGCGGTGAAAACAATAGTATCAGGTTTTGTTGATGTCACCAAAATGATTAAACATGTTCTCACTTTCCTATTTGTTATAGAAACGGCAGTTATAAAGCTCATTTACCTATATAAGAACTTTATTTTTGTGACCTTGCTATAAAAAATTACACTATTTATTTTTTATAAAAGCTAGAGCTTTGTTTCCAAAATTACTTTGATCACAGATCTGCGACACTTTGAGTGAAATGAGTGAAACTACGTTGAAAATTAAGTGGTTTGACCTTTTATAATTTTTGTATTACAAAATCTCAAATATAAAGCATAAACTTAATTTTGTATTAAACCATATATGTGTATTTTAAAATAACAAATCTCCACTTTTAAATAACATAGGTCTTCTGGACCTTTGGGACGTGGCTAAGTGCTCCGATAGTAATAATACTGCGCATCTGGGCTACGTCATTAGTAGCCACTTTTGTGGAAAGACTAGCCAGTACTAATATACCATTACTCAGGGGACGCCCGAATGTACTAATCGTACATCCTTTCCGTGGAGGCTCTTTCCATGTCCCGGTGAGATGAGAAGATGGTGATAGTGAATATGAGGAACCAGTGCAAACCCTTCCTAACTTAAGCCTAATTAACCAAACTCTACGGACCATTGGGTTAATTTCCCTGTTGAAAAAACTACCCAAGGTACAAGCCGGAGGTGACCTGGTGGTCTAGGGGTAAGGTGTCGGACTTCTATGCTGGCGGCCGGGGCTCAATCCTCGGTCCCGGCACAGATTTATCTGATTACCAAACCCTTCCTTCACCTCTGACAAGATGTGTATTAATCACAACTTGTGAATGTGAGGAATGCCAGGCCTCCACCGTGGTTCGGATTCCACGTTAAACTGTAGGTCCTTCATTTCTTCTCACAATCACCCTACCATTACACATTATCGTAAGTGCGTATAACCCGAACGGGTAGTAAGACGCGGTGCTAATAATAATAATAATAATAATAATAATAATAATAATAATAATAATAATACAAGCCGGAAATTGAACACGGGACCCCTATGCTTGTAGCTAGGTGCTACACCATAGGGCCAGGTAATGCTGCAGTAAGAAAGCACGTATTTACATTTGCAATTTGGTTTCGATCGTCTGATAGGATCATTATGTTTTTAGAGGGTTAGGAGCGTTATTTTTTATGCGATAGTTTATTTAGATTGACCTCGACCTCGGTTGTTGACTTAAGAAGTTTATTTTGGTGATATGTCTTACTCTTTCTTGAAATTTTAGCTCTGGTCCCTCCCTATTCACTCACAGGTAAAATTCTGATTTTAGCTCTCAACTTTCAAATGGCTTAGAGCTATTTTCAAAAATACCACTCAAGTAGCTTTTTATAGCTAATCTTTTGAGTCACTATTTATATGTGTTTGTTTGAATATGATTTTCTTTTATATGTTGTTCTTTTAATTTATTTGTATTTTAACTTGTATCATATTATAGAACATTAAATACACCTTTTGAATGTCGCCGAGGTTGAGTCTAACCCTTCGTTTATCCTGAAAGGAAGCAAGCCTACATTGCATGGTTCCACTATGGTTCAGCCAATAACTTAGGCCATAGTGAAGTCCACTAGTGCCTTTCAGGGTAAAAGGAGTGTCAATTTGTAAATTGGCTAGATTATTAATTTTTTGTTTGGATTTAGGAATACGTTTCCATCATTGTATATGCTAGAAACGATGTTTATTCTATGAACGAAGGAAGTACTTAAATAATAAATAAAAAGTTGATTTATCACTATTGTAATTTATTAATATCAGAAAGTATAAAATGCAGGATATGATTTAAAAATTAGCTCAACCTAATAGGCCCATGCCTCAATTGGCTGACCCAATTACCTATGGACAGAAAAATAAGCCTAAAGTAAATCAAACCTTATTTTATTACAGTACTTTCTGGAACAAAACCAGAATTCGTCATACGATTAATTCTCTTTATCATCGTAAATCAAAATCGAACGATAAAAACTTTTGACTTGTATAGATGACGCTACAACTCGATCCATTTTTATCCTTTTTTTATACAATGAAAACAATTTAACAGCAAAACACTCACACATATATTTGTTCTTTGTTATAATTATCAAGATTCTTTCCAAGCAACTTTTTATTATTTTTAAAAGAAATTTTTTGTCAATAAACATAGTAATCAATCATTTATCGTTGAGCTACTTTGAAAGAGATTGAATCAAAAATAATTGGAGTGTTTTTTCCTAAATGATGGATCGTTGGATGTCAATGAATCAAATAGAATTCAGTCACTTGTGTCTAAAATTGTATTTTAACTAGTAATTTCTCTGTCGTTCTGATCTTTAAAAATAATTCAACCATCTAGTGGAAAATAAGGTAATCA
>JBCFYV010011172.1:109662959-109691886 GCA_039000515.1 Timema cristinae
AAGACAATGCTGGACAATATATTTATTACTCAATCCCATGATAAGTAGTAATTTGTTCGTGTACTTACAATATTAATCTGCTCACAATAGAATCCTGCAAGGCTGGCCGGCACCTGGACTCCTAGATTGGCGAGTGGGTCAAGGGAGATTCAGTGGGTCAACAAAGCAACTCGGCACTCCGACTGTACTAGCGTGAAATGAACCGAGAACTATCAACATCAACTAGAAGACAATTATGTATCCGACCCCTGACGGAGACTAGAGGAACCTCCTTCAAAACATCGGGTGATTGGAGATATTCACGGATATTCCGATGGAGCAAGCGGAATCAACAATGGTGTACGTGACTGTTTGAAGGCATCGTTGACGTCATCATATGCGTGTCTGGTGTATTCCCCCCTTCTTTCCGGAACAACGAAATCCCTATATAATGGCTGTGCAAGCTTGCCATAATCGACTATCCTACGATCAACGATCGACGACAGACCATTGTCATGGATCTGGACAATGGCTGGAGAAAACTTGTAAATATGTATCAAAATCGTCGCTTAGATGGGTGGAGTTATGAACTCTAACTTATTTATAAACTTTAAACTTTTTGCATTTAATATTCAGTTTCAAAATCTAACGTATTTATATTTTGATCGTCAAACAATGTCTAAATATTCTATCTTAGATAGGTCGCCGCTCGGGCGCTGTAACTTTTGTTTATATTTTTATTCTCGTAAATATCCTCAGTTATGTGCAGATTAGAAGTTTGACTTGTTAATATTATATTGTTTGGAATCGTAGAGTAATTTTTTTATCGATGTAACTTTTCATATTTAAAATTATGGTTTGAATTAACGTAACGTGATGTAACTTTTTATTGGAATTTAAATTAGGATGACTTTAATCTTTTGTAACGTAAGTTCTGGTTGAACAGCTAAAGTTTTGTTAATTGATGGAACTGTTGGTTCCATATTCTAAGTCAGATCTGATAGTCCCGTGGGAGTTTGGCTTATGTCTGGTAGTCAAACCCTCACGTTGTGTAGACTCTGTTGTATAGTCGTCATATTTAAATCTTTATATTTATGATATCGTTTTCTGTGGGGGGGGGGGGGGGGGGCGAAGTTGGGGTGAGGAGAGTGTATGTCAGAGAACACTACTTGAGGGTTTTCCAATCATAAACATTTTGTTGCACAATTTCATCAAGAATATATTTATAAGTATAAATAGTGATTTAATGATTTTATATAATTTTAGTTCACTTGTTATAAGGGATCAAACTTTCTATTTTATGCTTTTTGCTTATCATTGTTAAGGTGAAGTAACTAATATATGGGGTTGAAATTAAGTATAACTAAGTATTCATATGTGGTGTGAACTATGACATATTTATAGTCTTATATTAATAATATAATATATTATAGGTATCAATATTTATAATATTGATAATGTAACATAATATTTATGTTATAGATATTTATAATATTATTAATATTTCATTGTTTACATCTCATTTGAATGTCTATTTATATTTGATTTTTGTCCCATATATTAATTACTTTACCTTAACATTGGTACGCAAAAAGCATACAATATAAAATTTAACTCTTTATAACATGTGAACTGAAATTATTTGAAATCATTAGATCACTATTTATAGCATATAATTATACACTTGTTAAAATTGTGCTATACAATTTTGATAGGTGAATGACCTTAACGTGTGGCCGTAATATATATTTTTATCCAGAATAAAATGACTTTGGTCCAATTTTCATAGGAATAACCATATTTGACGGCTAGAAGAAATACTAGATTTTTTCACGTATTTATACGTAAAGTGATGTGATCTGCAACTATAACCCTCCTCGGTGGCGTAGTTAGCTAACGCGCTTGTTTCATGTAGAGCTAGACTGCCGAGGACGGGGAGTTCGAGGTTAGAATCTCTTCCGGGTGAACTGGGGGTGGTTTTCCCTAAATGGTTTTCCACTCTTCCTCCCCCCAAGTGCAGGATAACTTCCTCTAAATTAATCCTTCCCAATTCCTAAGCCATCACCATAATCGGTACTTAAGCGTATAACCCGAACACGCGGTGCTAAAAAAAATCAACAACTGTGGATTTCACCTTATGAAAAAATAATATAACTCTGTTTCTATTGGTGCATTGTATTATTTATTTTTCCAAAATAGTCTTTTGATATTAAAACTGCAAAAACATATTCCTTTTCTCACGTCTCCTACATTCCTACCTTAATAAGCTTTAATACTGGGATCACGATCAACTTAACGTTAACTTAACGTAACTTAACGTAACGTTCAATTAAAGTTAACTTAACTTATGTGTGATCACGATTCACTTAACGTAACAACTCAAGCCAAACATATGCATTCTCGAGTATGATCTGTGGTTTTGTACTATTTGTAAAGTGATGATCTGTGAATGTTTACAGTTTTCAATCAATATAATAAATATCTATTACTAAACTTTTTTGATAAATTTAGTTCCCTATTTTAGTTTAATTATTTTGTTTCAATGTCTGGTCACTAGAACTTACGCTAAAGAGTAAACATTGGTCATAATACCAACAAATGAATTACTAAATAGCCCTGTTGACGTCACTCGCATAATGATTGGCTGGCTAGATCACGTGATACCCTTCAAGTAACGTAAAGTAAAGTAAAAGACCTCCCAAGACATCTCTTATGTTAAGTTAACTGCAAGTTAACGTTAAGTTAAGGGGGCCGCCTTCCTGAGCATTGGAATGCGTTACAGACGTTCAGCAAATAGGCCATGGTTAGGTAGTGTTCTATTTTTACCAAACTTAAACTAAGCCAAAATGAAGAGAAAAGGTGGGAACATGCTTATCTAGTACTCTCAACCTTACATCTTGATAATCTATATATAAAAAATGAATGAAATATCGTAATTTGCTCATTTTCAATGGCCATTTAAATATATTGTCACAGTTCTGAGACGAGGGTAACTACTAGATAATCCTAGATACAACCTTTCAGAAACAAATTAAGTCATTTTTTGATAAGGTCACAACAGAAAATGTAAAGATAATTGCTAATTCCTTTTGCTGTTTTGACGCGTCAAAGCTAATGCTTTTCGGCCATCATGTGGCGCAGCCATATCCCCCATCTACGCTTTGGAAGAAAAGAATAGCCGGAGAAAGAAGGAAAGGTAGTTGACACCATGCGCATGCGCTCTTTTAGTTGGATGTCTGCCTTCGCCTTGTTGAGAGTTGAGACAACGCACAGTGAGCCGGCACATGTTTAAATAATAGGTGTTTAAAATGGTTTCAAATAATAATATCTGTTATAGCTTTTATTGTAAATGTATGAATAAATGTGTTTACAAACTAGTCCTGTGTTTCCGAACAGTTGTGTATGCTTGCCTTCTTATGATAGCTATTATAATTATATATTAATAACATAGAATTATATTTTTTTTCGATAAACTAAAACTTATGACTTTGAACAATAACACAATCAAAAAGGGCTATCTTAAAGGGAAAAAAACTAGACTTCGACTATATGCTCACCGCAAAAAATTAGGATGGAAGAAGCGTTTTATTGATGGATCAAAGTAAGTACATACTGATTTATTAGTATAAAAATAGGCTAGTTCACTGTTCAACAGTTACGTGTTAGTTTAATTTTACCTTGTTGCTCCTATATTCAGGAGGACGGGGTTAAAATCCCGTCCGGAAGTTTAATTAAGCTAGTCCCGTGAAGTAAAAAACCATCATTTGAATTCTGTTTCTTAGATTTAAAACATTTATTTGTTTGGCCAAGCCTTGGATTGTAAAAAAAAACATTACATGATGAGAAATGAGAGGGGAAAGTATATATTTACTGTACGTATACTAATTACCAACAAAGTGATAATGGACAATTTAATATCTTAAAATATGTATAACTATATATTAAAACAAATTTTTTATTACACGCAAGATAACATTTAATTTTAATAAAGATTAATTCAGTTCTGATACGTGAAGGTTAAATCTAAAGCAATTATTATAATGCTTAGTGCCTGATTGGTTGTCTCAACTGAAAAAGTTCCAAAATCATCTTTACAATATAAAAATATTGAGCAACATATTTAATTTATGAGTAAGTGTGAATTTGCCTTTTCAATATTAAACAAAGCCCGTATTATTTGACCGTAAATATGGCAACAATTAGGGTCGTATCAAGATATAGAAGTTAGTGATATACTGTAAATTCAAGCAACTTTTTGGATGTAAACCTAAAATTTCTAATCATTACTGAGCACTATTGATTGAAAGCAAGGATTATATACTAAGTATTGACACGTGTTTCTGAATTATTGCTTTACATGGTGGGGTTGTGTGAAGCTAGTATCCCTCAGCCAGTAATGTACGCCTCTTAGTACGTTGTTTATAAAGAACTAATTTTGAGACAGCAGGATTTAAAGCACTAATCATGCACTAAATATTGACAAATGTTTCAGGATTGGTGCCTTACATTATTATTAACACCGTGTCTTGGTACTCATTCGGGTTATACGCACTTATGCTAATGTGTAGTGGTAGGGTGATTGTGAGATGAAATGGAGGACCTACAGTTTAACGTGGAATCCGAACCACGGTGGAGGCCTGGCATTCCTTACATTCACAAGTTGTGATTAATACACGTCTTGTCAGAGGTGAAGGAAGGGTTTGGAAATCAGATAAATCTGTGCCGGGACCGAGGATTGAACCCGGACCCCCAACACAGAAGTCTGACACCTTATCCCTAGACCACCAGGCCACCTAGTGCCTTAAATGTTGAGATAATCTTCACGAATCTCCACCAAGGTGCATTAGCGGTAGTTTTTTTAAATGTGAAATTTACTTTGGTTTTATACACGCTAATGTGAGAGCACTTTTTCGTATCAAATACTTCCTCGTCCCTAGTAAATTATATTTTTTTTTGTACTGTTGTTTTAATATTTAATTTATAGTTTTGCTTTCAAAAAGTAACAAAGGATTATTTTAAAACCAAAAGTGTGTTATTAAGAATGCATAAGAAATTAAATTTAAGTATAATATTTTTTCACATGAGTACATAATAATAAAAATAGGGTATTGAAATATTTGTTTTAAATTTTTTAAATTAAATTGTTAGATTTTTTCAAAATTACAAGTTTTATGTTACAATAATTAATACTTGAACACGCTTGACAAAATTAAATCCTGTATTATTTTGCATGCATATAATATGTCCTAGCAATAAAATGCTCAGGTAACTACACTTTTTGTCTGAGATTTTTGAGCTACTAGCTGAAATACAAATTATGCATATATATATATATTTTTTTTAAATAAAAATTCATCACTACTGTATCAAAAAAATTCTAGTCTATGCCTTATTTATGAAAATCTAGCTATAAAATTCAATTTCTCAACTTTCACCCTTTTAAACCTCTACGCCGTAGCTTCTTTGGTTGACAATAGTAGGTCAATTAAAAAAAAGTTCAGGGCTGCATGCACCATCATTTTGTACCAGTTGCAAGGATTGTCTGCTACCAGTGGCGGCGTAACGTTATTTGTGAAGAAACGGGGTGGTGGGGGCCGTAAGCAAAAAAGGAGTTTTTTGAGAAGTTGCCTTCCCCCTTCACCTCCTACCTTACTCTACCCCTCTTCAAGATAAATTTTTGAAACTTGGATGTCCCTAAAAGTTATTTGTAAATATCCTCCTCCCCAAATTTGGAAAATCAAATTATTTTTATGCTATTTGGAGAAGTCATCTCCATTTTTTTTTTTTTATTTAGATTCTTCTATAAGCCATTTGGAGTGGTCCTCGCCTTTAGTTGAAAAGTTAATTTATGTCTTTAAATGCTATTTGAAATTATCCTCACCTGGACATTTTTGGTAATCGGATGTTTTTAGAATCAATTTGGAGTCATCACCTGGATTTTTTTAAATTATTTGTATCTGAAATAAAGTTGGAGTGACCCTCTTCTAGCAAATTTTAAAAATAAGATCCCTATAGAGCATAGGCGTACACACAAGGGGATCCAGTGGGTCCAAGCCTTCGCCCCCCCCCCCCTCTCCTCAAGAACATGAAGGATAAATAAAAGATTAAATACAAAGCAATTATTTATCAATGTTAAATCACCTTAAAGCAATGGTTGAAAATAACCCAATATATCAATACAATTAGATATGTGGTGGATCCAGGATTTTTTCAAGGGGGGGGGGGGGGCTACACAACAAAAGCAATACCTTTAGGAACCAATAAAGTGTTGGTCCGTGCCCCAGTAGTTTTTTACTCCCGGAAAAAAAAATATTTCCAAAGCTCAAAATGGTGCTCTTTATGTATATTTTGTACCTAATAGTTGCTAATTAAACTTATACTGGTTATAAATATCTGTTATCTTGGATTTGGTTGCCATCTTTAATTTCTAGATATAGCCACTGTTTCCTTTGTGATTATAATTTTTAAATTAATATAAAAAATAACTGTCAAAAATAAATATGCCTAATTCAGGTGACTATATTTTAGTAAAAATACGAAAACAAAATCATTAGTTAATAACACACTGTTTATTACACAAAGGAGTGGTGAACTAGGAGGGGAGTGTGCGGGAAAGCCAGGGTTCAGGTTAAACAAGTTGAAGCATGTTTTGTTCGAACACATTGGACGTATTTCTGCAGAGAAGCACAGCACCCTTCAATCCGTCAATTAAATTTTTGAAAAATAGCTGAAAGGGGGGGGGGATTATAGCCCCTTATTCCCAATACCCTTGAATCCATACCTGAGTGTGAGACATACCCAACTGGATTTAACGCTGTCTAGTCTGTATAGCCCCATGAAGTATTTTGTTCAAAGTATGAATCTTATATAAGTAATAGATTGGATTGACTATTGACTTGTAACTTCTGTACTTTGGATCCCCCGTCTAGAAGATATTTGAAGTGTGCTTCCACTGTCATATTTTTGTAAATTGGATGCTTTCAGAAACTATTTGGAGTTACGATTTTATTTTTAATTTGCCAAATAATGTAACTCTATCTTGTTTACTGTTTAAACAATAGTAAACTCAAGTAAAGATCTCTAACTACCCCCACTTTGTTGATGAAGAAATACATCTTAATTGTTTTTGGGCTCTAAAACAACCACACTCAACCCCCCTCAACCAACACCCCTATCCCCGCCCTCTTTCTATATATTCTTATTTCTATGAGCACTCACTTCGATATATCCGTATTACCCGTATGTATTATAGATCGAATTGAAGTCTCCCCTAAAATAAACCAAGTAGAACGCAAAATAGTTTGCTAAGGTATCCAATATTAATAAATATTTTGTCCTCCTGCGTGGGAAAGTTTATAGTTTATATACTAAGATAGTTTATCCACAGCCCTTTATCTAAACAAATACGGGTGCATTTAATCAAAAACTTTCCTTCCTCTTTTCCTGTCAGCTAGAATAATCAGAGGAAATTACTGATAACTTGAATAGGCACCTAAAATTAAAATTAATTAAGAGTGTAAAATAGGTTACACATGACCAATTAACCGATTATCTATGTATACTATACCTTATTTATAATTATTTACTAAACCTTTTTCTCCGATAGAATAAATCTACGAGGGGTTGGGTGTATAGGGCCGTGTGATGGAACTCCTTATACTCCTCGGTTCCGACGCCACTGTTATCAACTAAATGAGGTAAAATATAAATTTGGTCTACACGTGATTAATTATTGTATAGTTAATATTCACATTTCCCTAAATAAAGTGACATGTATAAAAGTGTGTGTTCAAGACAATTGGTTTTTTTTAAAGCATCGCGTCCTACTACCCGTTCGGTTTATACAGTTTCAAGACAAGTTAAACCATCTAATCAAGAATTGATTGTGCTTGTTTGTGAACCCTTCACGAGAATCTCAAGCTAGCAAAATACCACAAAATAAACATACAGGCTGACGGCTGGACTCTGTAGGGCGATCAGCCGCGCATTCTTCCTTTTGACCTTGAGATAGGTTTCCTTTCCGTTGCTTCTATTCTCCTGACATGGGGTGGTAGATATGGGGTGGTGGGGAATGTGTAAAGAGGATAAGATTAGACAGAGACAGATGCTGTAGTTCAAGAAAACAGCACATAGCATTTCATTTTAAGACGAGGCCTCCTCACACGATTGATACTATTTCACGTACCGAGGCGGCCCCCTTAAGTGCATCGTGATCGCTTCCTACTAAACACACGAGGAGGTCCTTTACGTTAAGTTACATTAAGTTGATCGTGATCCCGGCATAACAAACCATGCATTGAGATTCGTTTTTATGTAGGCCTACTGGCCATTAAATGACAGTCTGATATATAACAGGGATAGAAGAGGCATTGGAATAAAAATAGGGTTCTATTATATCACGTTTACGAAAATGATTATTAATCAATGAACCAATTTATTTTATTAAATTTTAATGCATTTAAAATTTGTTTCTCCAGAAAAAACACCGGAATGTAATCAAACTTAGATATTTTATCTAACCAAATTTAGAACTTTCATGAAGCCCTAGGGCAAGCTATCAAAATGATATATTTAACCTATTGCCTGTTTTCTGGTAAAAGAGATATCCAAAATTTAGAAAATAAGGTGAGTAAAGTTATGTTTGGTATTCACAAACATATTATGGAATGGACTTACAAGAAAAACCATCATAGAGTAAAAAAAAATACATTGGAGTTCAATATATCTTTTAAATATATTAAAAGTAAGGTCAGACTAGTTTTATATACATATTTTAATCAGACTTAATGAATATATTATACTGTGCTCCTTTTGAATATTTACTTTACACAATTTTTGTGTTCGTTTGGCACATACATTTTTTGCCAATGATAAAAAAACATAAATTACATTACAGTGATTATGTTTAGTGTTCATACATTATTTTATGTTTAGAATATACTTGATATGGCTAGTAAAACTTTAAAAAAGTTCTAATATTGAATAAAAAGTAAATGCATTATTTATAAAGATATTAAAAAGTATTCTAATGTGGCAAAAACTAATTGTTTTGTTTATCCGCATGCCTTCATTATATTTTCTTAATATAACATTTTTCTAATGCCTTAAATTAGAAAGTTACATTGAAATAGAGTTTAGTCATAATATTTTGATTTAAAATTAAACATGTGTATTGCTATTAAGGAATTGTTTGAATGGATACTATTAGGAATATAAAATGTATTTATAATTCACAATTTATTAGAATTTATTATGAGTCTTACTTTTGAACTGTGTCTTTATGTCAAATTAGGAATAAATCAATAGGGTGCAAATACGTTTTATATGATTACCTTATTTTCCACTAGATGGTTGAATTATTTTTAAAGATCAGACGGCTAGAAAATTACTAGTTAAAATACATTTTAGACACAAGTGACTGAATTCTATTGATTCATT
The DNA here is from genome assembly GCA_039000515.1 of Timema cristinae. Classification (NCBI taxonomy): domain Eukaryota; kingdom Metazoa; phylum Arthropoda; class Insecta; order Phasmatodea; family Timematidae; genus Timema; species Timema cristinae. Next base: position 109,672,377 of record JBCFYV010011172.1, read on the forward strand.
GACATCAACGATCCTCATTTAGAAAAAAAACACTCCAATTATTTTTGATTCAATCTCTTTCAAAGTAGCTCAACGATAATGATTGATTACTATGTTTATTGACAAAAAAATTTCTTTTAAAAATAATAAAAGTTGCTTGGAAAGAATCTTGATAATTATAACAAAGAACAAATATATGTGTGAGTGTTTTGCTGTTAAATTGTTTTCATTGTATAAAAAAGGATAAAAAATGGATCGAGTTGTAGCGTCATCTTATACAAGTCAAAAGTTTTTATCGTTCGATTTTGATTTACGAATGATAAAAGAGATTAATCGTATAACGAATTTGGTTTTTTCAGAAAGTACTGTAATAAAATAAGGTTTGAATTTATTTAGCTTATTTTTTGTCCATAGGTAATTGGTCAGCAATTGAGGCATGGGCATTAGGTTGAGCTAATTTTTAAATCATATCCTGCATTTTATACTATTTGATATAATAAATTACAATAGTGAAAATCAACTATTTATTTATTATTTAAGTACTCCTTAAATTTCATTGAATTAAACATCGTTTTAGATATACAATGATGGAAAGTATTCCTAAATCAAACAAAAAATTAATAATCTAGCAATTTTCAAATTGACTCTTTTACCTGAAAGGCATGTGGACTTCACTATGGCTAAGTTTTGGCTTGAACCATAGTGGAACCATGCAATGTAGGCTTGCTTCCTTTCAGGATAAACGAAGGGTAAGACTCAACCTCGGCGACATTCAAAGGTGTATTTAATGTTCTATAATATGATATAAGTTAAAATACAAATAAATTAAAAGAACAACATATAAAAGAAAATCATATTCAAACAAACACATATAAATAGTGACTCAAAAGGTTAGCTATAAAAAGCTACTTGAATGGTATTTTTGAAAATAGCTCAAAGCCGTTTGAAAGTTGAGAGCTAAAATCAGAATTTTACCTGTGAGTGAATAGGGAGGGACCAGAGCTAAAATTTCAAGAAAGAGTAAGACATATCACCAAAATAAACTTCTTAAGTCAACAACCGAGGTCGAGGTCAATCAAAATAAACTATCGCATAAAAAAAAACGCTCCTAACCCTCTAAAAACATAATGATCCTATCAGACGATCGAAACCAAATTGCAAATGTAAATACGTGCTTTCTTACTGCAGCATTACCTGGCCCTATGGTGTAGCACCTAGCTACAAGCATAGGGGTCCCGTGTTCAATTTCCGGCTTGTATTATTATTATTATTATTATTATTATTATTATTATTATTATATATTAGCACCGCGTCTTACTACCCGTTCGGGTTATACGCACTTACGCTAATGTGTAATGGTAGGGTGATTGTGAGATGAAATGGAGGACCTACAGTTTAACGTGGAATCCGAACCACGGTGGAAGCCTGGCATTCCTCACATTCACAAGTTGTGATTAATACACATCTTGTCAGAGGTGAAGGAAGGGTTTGGTAATCAGATAAATCTGTGCCGGGACCGAGGATTGAGCCCCGGCCGCCAGCATAGAAGTCCGACACCTTACCCCTAGACCACCAGGTCACCTCCGGCTTGTACCTTGGGTAGTTTTTTCAACAGGGAAATTAACCCAATGGTCCGCAGAGTTTGGTTAATTAGGCTTAAGTTAGGAAGGGTTTGCACTGGTTCCTCATATTCACTATCACCATCTTCTCATCTCACCGGGACATGGAAAGAGCCTCCACGGAAAGGATGTACGATTAGTACATTCGGGCGTCCCCTGAGTAATGGTATATTAGTACTGGCTAGTCTTTCCACAAAAGTGGCTACTAATGACGTAGCCCAGATGCGCAGTATTATTACTACCGGAGCACTTAGCCACGTCCCAAAGGTCCAGAAGACCTATGTTATTTAAAAGTGGAGATTTGTTATTTTAAAATACACATATATGGTTTAATACAAAATTAAGTTTATGCTTTATATTTGAGATTTTGTAATACAAAAATTATAAAAGGTTAAACCACTTAATTTTCAACGTAGTTTCACTCATTTCACTCAAAGTGTCGCAGATCTGTGATCAAAGTAATTTTGGAAACAAAGCTCTAGCTTTTATAAAAAATAAATAGTCTAATTTTTTATAGCAAGGTCACAAAAATAAAGTTCTTATATAGGTAAATGAGCTTTATAACTGCCGTTTCTATAACAAATAGGAAAGTGAGAACATGTTTAATCATTTTGGTGACGACATCAACAAAACCTGATACTATTGTTTTCACCGCGTCTTACTACCTTTTCAGATTATAGGCTTATGTACTAATCACGCTAATGAGTTAAAGACGAGTAAGGTTGAATTTATATTAAGTGTACTTACATTTGTATGGAGAGAGAGTAGAAACACATTTTGGAAATATTTCTCTTTGTACAATCGACCAGGATTTGTACCCCAATCTCCCTTTCATTGGCAATCTATTTTAACGCAAGAATAATGCCTTAGACAATGAGGCCATTAAAGCACGTAAATTAATCTTATATTGTACAAGCTGTGAACGTCTCAATATGCTAACCTTACATTCTTGCCAAAGAAAACATGCTATGATGTACACCTTCTTACACCGTCACAAAATAATTGACAACCGGACAATGCAAAAAAAAAAAAAAAAAAAAGAGGCGTAACTAGGGTTAATGACGTCCAGGACAGATACAATGTATGCATATAATAGTTTTTACAGATATTAAAAAAAAAACTATTAGTAACTAACACTAAAAATTTATTTTTATAACTTTTACTGATACAAAAATAATCCATAATGTCATAAAAATGTATTATTTCAGTTTCATCACATTCAATGCTGACGACTAATGCCGAAGAATGAAGTTCTCAAATAATGATAAAATTTGTTTTAATAAAAGAGATTGGGAAATTGAAATTTTAATAGTAATAACTAACCGAACATAAACATTTTAAGTTTAGAAAACTATTTTTATCTCAATACTGAACAATAAACTTGAGAACTTATATCAGTTTTGAAATATGCAAATTGGTTTAGATTTCCCGAAGCATTTTACAATCAATAATTTCTTCATAAAGTTAAAATCTGTCAAATTTTGGAGTTTATAGCCATAAAAATGGAAACCTCCCCCCCCCAACCAATTTGGCGCCCAGGGCACGTGTTCCAATTGTACTCTAGTCACGTAACTTTGGCAGTCACAAGCAAATATGGTTAACAAAAAAAGGGTGCACACGCTATTAAGCATGGAACAAACTAGCCCGTATTGATGTTAGTATCATTTATACATATTGCAAAGAGGCAGATCTTTTGAGCTATCATTTTCAGGATGGAACATCCATAAAAAATAACGAACAAAACTTCAGTTAGTCGTAAGTTACTTTAAGTCTACTGCAGAGTGTTGGTATTTTACCCCCCGCTTCAGTGGCCGAATGGTCTAAGGCGTCACTCACGTGATAGACTGGTTTGCTGATGACAGGGGAGATCGGTGTTCGAATCCTAATTGTGTCTAATTAGGAGGGTTTTCCCTAAATGGTTTTCCACCCTCCCTTCAAGCAAATGCGGGTATATTAACTCTAAAATGTTTCCTTCCTAATTTCTACTTTAATAGATTAATAATCATAAATGCGGATATACTCAAAAGTTAGTAAAACGTGGTGATGAAAATTAAATCTTATTCTCAACGTTTGGCAATAAAAATATAGTACTTAGAATATGTAATCATCAAAGGAACTGCACCGTTCTCGGCCTGTACCCAACGTGGAGGCCTGACAGAGATATTTTTCCTCAATAATCCACTAAAGAGTAATTGAAACACGGAAAAACACTACAAACGAGTTAAAAAAAAAAAGCAAAGTGATACCAAGAGGGAGTTAAGACCCTAATCCCTCGTGAAAGTTATTAGAGAATGTAAACATCCCTGACCCCCTTAGCCTGATCAAAATACTCCTAAGAAACGAATTAAGATTAGGAAGACACTTCTTTGGAGAGGCCTCAAGTTGCTGCACGATACCATCGCAGGTTTTTCTCCTCGTCTCTGGGTAGAGTTATTTTTCCTATCCTTAATGTGAGAGGTTCATACATGCGTTATCTCTTGTATATGGTTTGATTGCGCTACCTTAATCTACCTAGAATCATACATTTCTTTATCACTTTAACCCATGTCAAAACGCGTAGGCCTAGGCATGACGAGCAAGCAGTAATCCACCCTAATTTAGTTTAGTTTCACATGGGAGGGTAGAAGATCTAAAGTCGGTTCTCACAAGTGACATAGTGGAGTACGGAGAGCTGTAATCACATTATTGTATGTGTACTTCCTCACGCATTTATATAAAACAAATTTTAAGGCTAACATTTCTAGAGTATATTCGTTTAGTTTAAAAAATAGACTTATGTTTACATTTTTTTACTTTAAAACACCAGAGGGAATTTTGTAAATGATACATCACTCATAAGCACATATATTGTAAAAGAAAAACTAATAATAACAAAAATAATATTAAATATGTTTCAAAACTTGTTTGCAGTGCTTACACTGTATTTTTACTAATTTAAGTCCTGTGGCTACGATTCCTAAGCTCAAGGCCTCCAGGTACTTTGACCAGACGTTATTTAACTGAAATAGCATGATACCAGGGTGTACACTGTAATAGGGGTGGGTTACTGGAATAAAACTAGACTATGTGAAGTGAATGACTGTTGAAACATGTTATATTATGTGTGTTGTGGACACTTGACCTAAGCAAGGACATGACGTCATAACACCTTCTTTGTGATACATGTGTTGAGTCCTGAGAATACATATCGAGCTATTCATAACATTAAATTGCACTATTAGCCCAGAAAATAAAGGTTTGTTGTTGGGAATAATAATATAAAAGCTGAATTTTGGCCCGTCTTTAAACCACTATAAGAAGTGTATTTTCCCAAAACTCCCCGCCCCTCCCCCTTGTGCTTCTCCCCCTGTTCCCTCCAAACTTTACATCAGCAGACATTGAGGAACTAGCTTATATCTCCATAATCATTTGTAGTAATGATATAATTACTGTTTTAGTTTTAATCATAAAGTTACGCTCTACTAAATTGTTCCCATTAAAATATGCGTTAATATCAATAGTTTTAATGTAGTAGCGTGTTTTAAAATGACAATATAGGAATATGTTTGGTAAGAAAGTTGTAGGCTGATTAAATAGCTTTAAAATTATATATATCTATATACTGACATTGTTGGGGCCAAAACCAATACTCGCGTTTCATGGACTGATCTTGTAGAAGCAGGAAAATTTTGTTAACAAACACCAAGACAATTAAAAATAAGTAATTTAATTTGTAACATTTTAATTTTGAATATGTAAAACTTTAAACAATTATTTTCTTGTCTACCCTTGAGTTAAAATAATAAAAAACAAAATTTAATATTTAGTTAAACATTTTATGAAAGGGTAAAGTTTCAGTGTATGAAGGTTGTGATTGTGTGGTTGTAGAATCCGAATCTGCCTTCGGAAATACTCTGTCCGTGAAAAGATAACCATGTTAGCCCTGCTGCTTAGTGCGTGTTGAAACTTTGATGGTGTTAGTCACTTTGTATATTTCTCTTTATTGATAGCTTAGTTTGTGTTATTGTGTGTTTTTTCTCTTCCTGTGTGAACTAGTGAAACGTTCCGATATTTTAAAGTTATAGTTAACACAGTGTTCTTAACGTAATGTCAACTGCTAAACTTCGTGTTTGTGTAAACCACCCCGATAACTTTTTCTATGTATGTGGTAAGTTCACTCCAAAAACCCAAAGAAAGCCAATCAATGACTTAGTTAAGAAGGCTTATAAACTATACTTTGATACCCTTTGAAACCCTTTGTACCTCATATTGCTTGCATAACATGTGCAACTACCCTTAAGGAATGGATGAAAGGAAACCGCTGAGACATGCTGTTTGATGTTCCAATGGTTTGGTGCAAGCCAAAAGATCATATAGATTGTTAATTTTGCCTGACAAATATTGCAGGACATTCCAGTAAAACTAAACATACAATTAAATATCCTAATGTTTCTTCAGTTCATTTGCCTGTGCTTCATGGAGAAGGCTTACCTGTTCGTGGTTGTCACTTGCAAACCACTACATCAGAGCCAACAGAGGAAAGTGAATCAGAAAATACATTACCTTTGGAATAGTACATTCCTGAAACTCATGACAGATCGCCTCACTTCATAGAACAGAAGAAACTGAACGATTTGGTTCGTGATTTGAAACTTTCTAAACAGCAAGCTGAACTGTTGGGTTCTAGACTGCAACAATAGAATCTTCTAGAGCAAGGTACAACACTCAACTGCACATCTTATAGCTCTGACCTGATGCTGATGCTGCATCGAAACATATAGAAGCTCAATACGTTGCAGGGAATGCAGCAATCAAAGGAACAAGGGACTACAGTTAAGGAATGAATTCAATTTTTATTTAACTTTTTTCATGTCTTTATATAAACCTTTTATTATAAACAATTTTGTTTTTCCCCATTCAACACAAGACAATTAATACATACATGTTTGGATCATCTTGTCATATCACTGTTTGGAAGTAAGATTGACTCTAATGTTCACAATTTTAATCATTTCTAATATGCCTAATTTTTTTTAGATATTTGTTAAAACTTAAATTATTTATTATATATGTCATCATAAGACATTCCAACGTATAATAATAATAATAATTATTATTATTATCAACATTTTTCATTAATTCAAATTATAATGTTGTAACAAGTTACAAGACAGATGTAACAAGTTACGAGTTATGGCTTAATCGAATGGGGGACACTCACAAGACGAGCTGCAACACGCGGCACCAGCACCAACCTCCTTACTCCAAACAACCACCCGATAGACTGACGGAGCGTTTGACAGGCGCCCCCTAGCGTCAAACCCGAGACTGGCGAGAAATAAAGGAAGATAGTTGCTTCTTCTGGCCACGTCAAGTTTCTTGGCTATTCGACACGTTACTCGACCCCGTCTCTCGCTTCTCCTTCCTTCCCTCTCCTCGCGTCCCTCCCCCTCTCTGTCAACTTTAACTTTGTATATATAGTGGTGCGCTGGTGGTCTATGGTCACTTATTACACCCCCAGCTTATCGAGGTGAGAAAGGCGACATTGGGCAGGGGATTATTATTATTATTATTATTATTATTATTATTATTATTATTATTATTATTATCTGTATCTAAATTATATTTCGGCGTAATGGGGGAAAACTTTCTAAATTATTGTTCTGCACACGTAATCGTAGTTTGAATATGTAATCTTCCTACGTCATGCGCTTCTCGCTGTTGTCAAAATGTCGTCGCCTTTCTGCCGTCTTTTGGGCTCCAACCCTATTTATTGCGCCTATTGACCTTATTGGTATATTTATATACTATTGAATACGCAGAGTAAAACTCTGCGTCTTGGGCTTACTTCCCACCTAGTATTTATTTATGAGTACGCTTAGGATTAGCTGTCGTCTGGGTAGATTACATTATATTAGGAGACAGGACACTAATAGGATGATAGGGACTTGGTCCACTATTGGTCGTTATTATTGTATAACATTATATTTGTTGGGGGTTGTGAGCGCTTAACACCTATGTGTTACGTGGGACTTTTGAATACCATAAACTTTAAAGTGCACCTTATTGGATTGGACGTTATTCGAACCTAGGACCGTAGACTTTGAAATAAGTCAGTTAGGATTATTGTCTGATATGTTTAATTATGTTTGTCGTGCATTGTTGCATTGTTGAGTTATGGTCTCCGTAATCTAAATTGAACTATTTCTCGTTAGGAAGGAAGACGCGCTTCACGCTCTATGTTTTGTTAATATTCTATAATGTGTACCTTTTCATTGTTTATGACCAATAAAGATATGTTAATAAAATTAGGCCATTTCGCCTGATTTTCCAGTCATCCTCACCCTAGTATAGAAAAGGGGGGGGTTACAATGTCTATATTATTGTTGTATTTCATCATTATATCAATGTATTTCATGCTAAATTGACGTTGTAAATTTTTACCAAAGATTGAATTTTACTACTAATATTCTAATTTGTTCCTTATTAACTATTAAAATGTTTTTAAATTTTTTTTATATTTTGTTAAATACTTAAATATTACGGGTTCTAATGGGTTTGGGTGTTTGAACGCTTAGTTAATTATGTGATTAAAATCGTTCAGTGTAGGAGTCAGTAATTTTTCACTAGAAGATATATTTTGGAAGTTTAATTTGTTTTATGGAACACTTAACGTTTCCTTTTGCCGCTTGATCGCTAGTCTCTTTACAATATCTAGATTTATTTGTCGGTAGCCACTTTTTGATTCTTTTTATTGCCTTGATTATTTTATATAAGAATACATTTTATTGCGCTTGTGGCTACCATTATTTGTTTTTACTTTAAAATTTGGTAATGTTTAAATTAAAGATAACATTTTGTAGAAGTATTTAATGTGAAAAAATTATAAAGGTAATTATTATTGTTGATCAATAAGTTATAACGTTAAACGATAAACGGGATTCTTTTAGTGAGAAATTGCCAGTATTCGAATGTAACATTGCTTTGTTTTCTACTGTAATAATGGGTATAAGAAAGTTGAAATCTTCTCGATAACTCCAAAGTTGGTGGAAGTTATAGTCCCGCAGAAGTTTGGGTCATGTCGGAGAGTCAAACCTTTGTGTAGTTTAAAAAAAAATCAGGATTGATATTTAAAATTAAATATAGTTTAATTTAATGATTTAGTTTGAATGCACAGAGGTGATTCTGGTGCCTTGTTATGGCCCGGCTACAACCAAACGTAGCCGCTTGTCGAACTCGCAACTACGCAATAACATAATTTTGTCTCTCTACAATAGCTTACGAAAACACAATCGTATGTCGGAACTGTCGGGAGGAGATGTATATTGTCCATCTCTTGCGTGTATTTAGTTGTGTTGGCTTGCGTTTAGCCAATAAAAAAACAAATACGAATGGACTACTTTTATAGTCATCATTCATGTTTGTTCCTGTTGGTTGAAATTACGTCTTACGACTTTTCATTTTTGACAGTCTATTTTATATTTAAGAGAAGAGTAATTACGAGTGCATTTGGGATTGCGTAGTTGCGATTCCGACAAGCGGGTATGTTGGTTGTAGACGGGTCATTAATCATGTAGCTGAGCTCTTTAAGCTCTTTGATATTTCAGTAATGAAAATACCTTATACCTTTATATTTCATGCTCCTTAAGTTTTTTATTAATATAATAAGGATTCAAAGTTTTAATAATGTAATCAAATGTTTAGTCTGAATTCACAAATGTGATTCAGGCGCTTTATTAACCAAGTAGAGGAGCTGTTTAAGCTCTTTATTATTATATTAACAACTTTGAATATTACTCTTGGGTCTCTTTCAGACTAATTCAAATAATGTTGTACTTTTCAAACGTAGTCTTCTTCAAGGACTACTAATACATTGAGATTGTGGATTAAGTCCTCAAATGTACTGAGCAAGCGCAGTTTCTTTCTTCTTTATATGTTTTTCAACACTACTAAGTTCACCTTCTGATGACATGCATTATACCTCTGTTGTCTTACTTTGAATGAATAATTCTATTTTTAATAAAACTTGCAAATTTTCCTATTAATTGTTGTTACATTAATTTCCTTATTGATTCCGGCCATCCTCTTCCCATCTATGCTGGCCTCAAGCGGTTAGAGTTTGAGGTGGTATACGGTTCATTACTTAAAACTTATAAGTTAGCTATGTGAAAAAAATAGAAATTCTTTAAGAATACAACGAGAATAAGAGCATAATATTATACACAAGAGCATAAATGAAATAATATACACTGTTACAGAAACCTAGAAAAATAGGAACATCTCCGTTCACTAAAGAGCATAGCAATTAACTGTACATTTTAAAGATTTCCATACAATAACATTTATTTGCTAATAGCTTGAAAGCTATTTTTAATAATACTATATATCTATACAAATAAGTTAAGAGTTACGGAGATGTTATCAAAACTAGAGATATAAGTTATTGTAATGTTCCTTCAAAGTCACTTTTACAGGAAAATGAGGGTCGCTATTTATTTCGTAGTGTTAGACAATGCTAACATACAAATTTTAATTAAAGTAGTTAGAGAAAATTTTGAGAAAATTGAGTTTTTTTCTCCTTTCACCTTTAAGTAAACTACCCCTAATTTTAGATATTTAGTTTCAAAAACTCATCAGGGGAACCCTATGAAAAATATTAGATACCAAGCTTTAGCCCCTTCGGGTAGACGGTTTCGGCTCCAAGCCGAGATACAGATAAGCAGACACATAGGCAGACACAAAAGTAAAACGGCACTTCTCTAAAAATCATCCTTTTATCAGAGGGTTCCAGAAATGTACTCGGGGTTTCTTTCCTCAAAATAGGTCACTAAACAGGACGACCTCATAAAACATTAATTAATTAAAAATTATAGTAACACAATTTTAAAGATTGGCTGTTGCTTAATAAAAGTGACGCAAAATAATATAGTTTTCCCTCTTACAAATAAATCAGATATATTCCTGTTAACAATGTTAGAATGAAAAAAAACAAAAACAACCAAAGGATTGATGAATAAGGTTGAAGGGAATGAGACCCGCTCCAAGAGGTTTCAAGCTTCCCTTCTTCCTATTGGTCCTTGAACACATCCAAGGATGCACTTCTCTTTATTATCTCACGGTTCCTTCGACGGTGAAAGCATTATAATCGTCAAAAATACCCCATTCGATATGTTGATGGATATTGACGTTTCATGAAACCTCGAAACCGAAAAAGTGGTTTTCGCGACGCCGTTTGTCTGTCTGTGTATCCCCTGGGAGAGGGAAGGTATTGTGACTGTCTAAAATATCTAGCTCGATATTTTGATGGATGTCGAATTGTCGATGTTTCATGTTTCTTAACCCAATTTTTTTTTTTAGTTTGTATCTCAGCTTAAGAGCCGAAATCGTTTTACCGATAAAGATACAAACTTAGTATCTAGGTATTTTACATAAGGTTCTCTCAAGTATTTTCTGGAATTAGATAACTAGCCCTAAAATAAAGGGTGGTTTACTTTATGGTAAAAAGAGAAGAACTAAAATTTCTCAAAATCCAATCTAACGATTTTGATTACACTTTGTGTCCAGGCGTTGTTTAACACTACAAATAAAATTGTGCAACTAATTTTCCCGGAAAAAAATTACTTGAGGGAACTTTATAAATGCGGGTACCTCCAATTTTGATCAGATCTCCGCAAATCTTTGAGATAAAATCAAACTTATCATCGAAAAGGTATAATAATATTAAACGTTAATAAACATTTAATTGAAACATATTTTTATAAAACCAATAATTTCTAAGTTAATGACCAATATATTATTTAAATTAAGATATTTGGTGAACAGAGATGTTACTGTTATTAAATACGTCTCTGCAACAGTGTATATTATCTCGTATATTCTCTTTGGGGGAATGACATGCTCTTTTTGCCATTATATTTCTTCAACAATATATTATTTGTTTAGTTTCACATATCTGAATAGTTGTAAGTATAATTTAGATAAGGGAGCGACAAAGTATGAACGGTATATTTGTTATACATAAGTAGGATTGATAAAACTAACGGGTACGTTGCGTGCTTACCCCCTGAAATACGTCGCGTAGGACTGGGAGTTTATGTACTACAGTTTAGAAAAAAACACTGCCCTAATAATCTCAAATAAACAAACTTAAAATAACGTCAAATTAATACAAAGAAAAACTATGTTTTAAAAAGATACATACTATGTGATGGTTTAATTATTACTTTTGCTCACCCTTATTCACTATCTTCCACATTCCCCTACCAAATAAAAAATATTGTGAACACAATTAATTCAACGAATATATCTAAATTCCCCAGCTAGTGATAACGATGGAGTTCATAATTAATTAAACCAAAACACAATCCTTAAAAAAAAGGGGGGAAAAAAGAACAATTCATTCGCTTTTGAGCAGAAAAGCTACGTCCTCAAAGTCTGTCCTTCTAGTACGCTTCTCTTGAGAGCTAGGCCTGTGGCTACACTAATTTACAAGTGCAAAGAGCAGACGACGAGGGAAAGAGAGAGAGAGAGAGTATTGAATTTGGTTGAATGGAAAGGGAGGCTTGAAGGGGGTAAAGTGGTGCCTAAAAGGTTGGAAGAAGTGTGTTTACAAGGTAAATAAGCAAATTAAACACAGGTCCGGGTACAAAGTACCCGAGCCGTCCTGATTCACTGGATCTACTTCCCCCATTTAATTAATGACTAAATCATGTTAGCTAGATTAATTCACCGGTACTGAGCAAATCGGGTTCCAGAGCTCTACTAGTAACAAGTGGACGGAGAAAGGGAGATCCAGTATTAATTAAATAAACGTTTGGAAAAAAAAATCAATACTCCAATAACATTTATTACTAAATCCCCCTTCCCTGCTCACACCCTCTTCCACACAGACCGATGCGGAGGAATGGTAAGCGATTCAATGGATGTTTCTCATCACGATTGGAAGATGTGCTGGAATATATTTCATATGTAGATGAATTAATTTAAACTCTTCCCTTCCCAATTAAAAAAGAAAGAAAGAAAAATAGATTACTATAATTTTCTTAAAGGGGTAAGATGCAATTTTTTTTAGCACGCACCATGTCTAGGTTATACGCCTATGTACTAATTTATGCTAATGATTTAGGTATGAGAAAGGTTGAATTCAGAGGAAGTATACCCGCATTTGCGTCGATGGAGAGTGGTGAACAATTTTGAAACAAACACCCTTGGTAAATCCGACCGGGATTCAAACCAGGATCTCTCTGTCTAACACGAGAGTGACACCTTGGACCACGTGATGACCGAAGTAGGTAAAATACTATTTAAGAAGAATTTTACTAAATTTTTAGAAACTAGGAAAGATAAAAAGAGTCGCTGCGATTAGCTGTGTAATATATATTTAAAACAATTTATTAATTTTTAATCCCTCTCTTATCCTTTCCCGTTCCGTTTGGCTTATAAAATCGTAGTTTACCGATGCCCACAAACACGCTTCGGTGGTCGCTTGGTCTAAGGCGTCACTCTTGCAGTAGACTACACTGTATATCATCTTTGAGGGAACTGCATGACTACTATTGAGGAACAGTGTTATCATTCTATAGTTTTCGTGTAACTACTCTCCTCTCAAATATAAAACATGTTTCGCAAAGCTGCTTAATCCAAGTTGCCAGTAACTCATTCTTACGCCAGTACACCACCTCCTGGCATAGCCGAGAGCGAGTAAATTTGGCAACAGTTGGATTGAGTGAGAGCGAAGATAAAACTTTTCTCTATAAGACCTGCAGTTCCCTCAGCGATGATATTGGGTGTAGTCTGGCGATGATGGGTATGTCGGAATTCGAATCCAGGTTGAATGTACTAATGTTGGTTTTTCCTAAATGATTTTCCACTCTGCCTCCACGCAAATACTTGTATACTTCCTATAAGTTCGACCTTTTTCATCCTTAACACATTAGTGTTAGTACATATGGGTTAACCTGAACAAGTTGTAATAAGTTGTTCTAAAAATAAAATATTAATATGTCCAGAATCTTAGTACCTGCAGTAAAGTTAATGTTACTTCAATGGTAATTTCATAACTAAGGCTTAAATGTACCTGCCCCACTGAATAACTGACTTACCTATGCAATAACTCTAACAGGTCTTTTTTGATTGCTTAGAGCATTTTTTTTTAGTAGTGTTAATTTCAAGATTATTATTTTTTTATTTAGCACCCATTCGGGCTGTACACTTTCAAGATTATTAAAGACGTATTATAACTTATGAATATATTAGGTAAAGATATAGAGGGTAGTATAAAGAAGCGTCCCTGACAGATTAAAACCTCCACCTTCTAATCATTGTCAATCAAGTATATGGGCCAGTCATCTTAAATTGCGTGAGAAAATATGAGGGTGATTTAATAACTATGGGGGCCATATTTTGCAGAAATAAAAGCTATAAAATATGATTTTACGCAGTATTATAGTGGATGGAATTTTTTTAATATATTCCTTTAAAAAATTAAATTTTTACTATAATAAACTAGATTAATTGATTAATTAGCTAAAATTGTGTAAATATAAACTCAAAATTTTAAATAAAGTCAGCTTAAATAAAATAATATCACACCACAATAAAACTTTTAGAATACAGGTACATCAAAATCTGACCTTTATATTAACAAAAAAATAACTTATTACCAATATTAATCAAACAAACCCTTATAATGTTTTATTAAACTTAAAGAAATTAAAATAATATAAACACATTAAGCTTTATCATAGAAATACACTAAATGACTAAAAGATTGAAAATAATAAATACCATAAGTTAGCTACGAGTTATTGATATTTAATATAAAGTTAATAGTATATATTTTTTGACAGCTGAGCTTATAAATACATGAAAGTTATATCTTAGTAACTTTATCAACACCCAAATAGTAGGCCAATAAACTAAACAATCTATGGTCTCGTAACTATACAAACTTAATATCTATTTTATAAATGAACCTATTTAAAGTTAAATTATCTAACCTAACAAAACATGATTTGGAGGGTGAATTTTAAGACCGAAATAGAATTAAACTTAAGAAAGGATGGACAACCCAAAAAAGGGAAGCGGGGAATTGAAATATGATGGGCAATATACTTTATGAAAAAACATAACTTGTTCGCTTTCAAGGAAGGACACGCTGGAAATTTGGTTTATGGCGTAAAAGGAATGAGCTCAAATAGCTTTTTAGTTCGTAAAGGTGGCGCAATATCTTCTAGTTTAATGGATCTTTGTTGTGTCTGGTATGTCTTTCAGGGAAGGGAGGGATAAATCTGCAGAACAAAAATATTCGAGAATGGCATTTCAAAACCAAACAACAATTTGTTGTTGTGTAAACTGGCTATTCATCTGTGGTTAAAAAAAAAATTGTTCTTGACTTAAAATAAAATTTCGACTAAATCATTAAGTGTTTAGCGTGAGATTTGAAATTTAAAATATTAATTTAAGGCAAGGGATGCATTTTCCGTGTTTTTGTTACTGCAATTTTTTTTCTCCCATGTGGCTGGGGTATCCTCAATTTTAGGAGACGTTAATTTCATTTCAACTGTTATTAATCTACTTTTTTCCATTGGAGTAACACTAGATCAAACCCCTTTATTTGTTTGGTATGCTTATGTAATGATTAAAGTTGTTTTATTTATTCCTTCTTTATCACTACTCACAGGAACAGGTCATCAAAAAACTGCTAGTGATCTGAATATCTTGGCTCAAAGAATTACTTTTATTTTAAGTACGGACACGTAAAATGCCTCCAACTCTTTTAATTATTCCTGTGTAGTGACTAGTATAACTGAAATCGATTCTATAGTCCAATCTCTGTTTGGATTCCTACCATCCCCTGCACATTCCAACACCCTACTACATAACGACAGAGAGAATCAAAAGTTTTTGTTTGTTCGTGTGAGTCTAATGTTGCTGGACCTCCAGCGCGTATCGATTACAAGGAGTGGACAATGTTATGCGGGTAAACAAACTCCCACGAGTAAGTTAACTATGATCACGTAATGCAGGGGTCACCAATCTATCTTGCGCCTATATCGACTTAATAAACGTAACCAAATTCCCACGAGCACCTGTCATTTCTCAAGTCTATTTTTAATTTTTTTTTTTTTTTGCATATCCATCTATCACTTTAATAAAAAGTGGATATTATTATCAGACAAAAATCGACGTATTTTGTAGGTCTAAATTGACAAATGAGTAATTAAAGGTGGGGATTTAGAGGACGCTAGAAAAGGTCGGTGTTTTTACAGTTTTTATGCAAAAGCATTTTATTTTGTTCAAAATAAATAAAATATTGCTCCAGTAGAAACATAAGCGTTTAATTTTCTTCACGTGGTTATATCAACAGTTGTCATGAGATTAGCGACATTAGGATCCTTGCACACAGCACGGTTTTTTCCCCGTGGCCGGACATCGCACGGCACCGTGAGCTCAGTCTACCATTAGGTGGAATGGAGCTTTACACACGTCACGGTCACTGTTATTGCCCGTACACGGCTGCCATTGCACTCACGGCGCCCCACTGGACTAGTCCGGTGCCTTGGTCGTGTCTGGTCGCAGTCAGTAGGGCATGCGAGTGTATGGGGCTATTCACACGGCATGGGATTTTTCTGTACGTTCATCCGGCATCATCATTACTTTACAGTCCTGTATTGAATGCCAAACTGCAAGTCCGGTGTAGTTACATCCCTCACAGAGCTACGCCGAACCAAACTGCAAACTGCAAACTGTTGTAATAGTACTGTAAACGACGATTTGGCCAGCCGGAAATAATTGAAGAATTTTTGAATCGTTCTCCCGTAATTCTGTGAACAATGCCACAAATGCTCCCACTCGGTCTCACCTTACATTCAAAGAATGAACCTGACGGATTATAAATTATTTTTTTTCGTAAATTTAATAAATACAAAGTAATTGCCTTCTGCGATCTATCGTACTGACTGTCATTTGGTGACTTGAAATATTGCCGTGCCGTTACCACGGCAACCTCTCGTAGCCTACACGGGGAAAAAACATTGCTGTGTGGAAAAAGCCTAAACTTTCTAAATTAAAAGAAAAAGTTGTATTTATATAATTACATGACACCCTTGACACAAATTCAAGAAATGTTAAGTTTGAAACTTAAACTCTATATTTCTACTGGAGCAATATTTAATTAATTTTAACCAAAAAACTGTTTTGATATAAAACTAGAAAAAACGATGACCTTTTCTTGAGTCCCCCACACTCCAACCTTAAGAGTCAGTCCTAGTCATTGCCCTTGTTGCAGTCAAATTTTCATAGTAAGGGTATTTTATAAAATTCAAAAATATCTTTAATGGTCAACATTGAGAACATTCTACTAGAGTATTAGTGTTATTTTAAAGGTATTGATAATATCTTCCGATAGTGACAGTTGCAGATAATTTGACTTGAAACACGAATTCATGAAGTGAAAGTAGATCAAGTGTATATATCTCATAGCTATGATAAAGTTCTTAATATGGAAATTAGACTGTTAGGGAAACCCATTTTCTGGTCCTGGACACTTCTAGCGCTGGAACAAAACGTTTCTTAATAATTCTCTCGAGGGTAAACAAACTCGTTATACCGTACTCACCAGGTTAATATCCCAAATATCCCAAGTGCAAGAGCGTGAACATGGAGGGGGATGGAGGCGGGGAAGAGATTAGTTCTGAGTCGCGACTAATTAGCTTGTTTTACACCTCCGAGGATCTCTCGTGTTCCGTTCTCCACTCTAAGGGTCTTAAGTTTGGTTCATGCTCAAATTAATTTTTCTAAAGAAACATAGGTTGTCGAGTGGAAAATAACACGTTCTATTTCGAGTTTGTTTTCAAATTCTCTGATTCGTAATTATAAATTGAGATGATAAAACCCACTTTGACGGCAACGTCTAAGACGTCACTCTTGTAATAGACTGGACTGCCGATGATGGATATATCGGGATAGAATACCTGTCGAGTGTACCAAGGTGTCCAAAATTGTTTTCCACTCTCCTTCTACTCAAATTTGGGTACACTTCCTCGAAATTAATCCTTTCTCATGCCAACACATTAGTGTAATTAGTACATATGCATACAACCCGAAGGGGTTTTAAGACGAACTGTTAAAAAAATTATAATTTTGTTAAATTATAAAAGTCAGTAACAGAATTCTCTACCAAGAATTGTTAAGGTGCGGCAGAAGGGAGCGTGAGAAATTTTACAATTTTTATAGCATTACATTTTTTTGGCCAAAATAAATAAAAAATATCTCCAATAGCAACATAGAGTTTGGTTTTCTGCACATGCTAATATCAACAGATCTCGGGTGACCTGGTGGTCTAGGGGTAAGGTGTCAGACTTCTGTGCTGGCGGCCGGGGTTCAATCCTCGGTCCCGGCACAGATTTATCTGATTACCAAACCCTTCCTTCACCTCTGACAAGACATCTTGTGAATGTGGGGAATGCCAGGCCTCCACCGTGGTTCGGATTCCACGTTAAACTGTAGGTCCTCCATTTCATCTCACAATCACCCTACCATTACACATTAGCGTAAGTGCGTATAACCCGAACGGGTAGTAAGACGCGGTGCTAATAATGATAATGATCAACAGATCTTGAATATCTTTCAAGGGTGTCCTGAAATTTTGTCAAAACCTTTTACTCTTTATTTAAAAAGTTTTGATCCAGGACAACTTTGACAGATATTCAAGATCTGTTTATATTAACATTTGCAGAAAACTAAACTCTATGTTGCTACTGGAGAAAATTGTGATTTATTTTAGTGAAAAAAATTTTATGTTCTATAAAAACTGTAAACATACTTGTGCTCCCTTCAGCCGCACCTTAAACTTAAAAAGTTCCATCATTTTTATATGAATATCTAAATCGTATTGTTAACATTAAACAAGTCCATACCTATTTCAATTACTTTTTAATATATTGATTGTATTACAAAGACGCTAATTCGAATTAAAAACATATTCAAATTTGAATAAACTACCTCCTGATAGTTTGAAACAATCTTTATTCTTGTGGAAATAGTTAAGAGGGTTGTCTCATTGAGCGAGTAATTGTCGCGTAGACGTTAGCTCTAGAATAAAGTCTAAATATAACCGAGTTTTTTTAACAGCCTTATAGTTTGAGCTCTAATAGTAATCATGTTTTTGTGAAAATGTTAAAATAACACATTTTCAAAGACTTTTTAAAAATATTCATGGAGTTATGAGACTAGGCTTGTATGAAAAAGGGCTTTAGATCTAGCCTTCCTCTAACAAATACAGTAATTTTATGAAAGGCTCACATTATAATATTATAAGATATTTGAGAACTATTATTGATTCATTCTAACCTGAGATCTGAAAAATAAAAACCATTCCCATATCACTACGCGAAGTACCTACATGAATGGTGGAACACCAGTGCAATATTTTAAACAGTGCGACCATGTATAGTCACTACCATAACAGAGTAGGTCACTCATTTTTTTTTTTCATTTTTTAATATTTCTAAATTTTTATTTAAATTATATTATTCTAAAACACTATACAAAAATCATGCAGAATTATATTAAATTAATTACACGAGTGTAGACTGTCGGATAAAGGTTCAATCCCACTGAAACCGGAGCCAGACTCTTGCCTTTGCTAGCTTTAGATGTGGCTAGAGATGTGAGAAGGACAATTTTCCCTATCTTTTTTCCGGAAAATGTTCAATTATATTTCTGCAAAATATTTCAACTGATTAAAGGGAACTAATGCAATCGTGATATACCGAAGATATTCCAAATGTCAACGCTTATAATTCTTACTTAAGATTCCTTTCTCCTGAGGGCGTTAACACCAGAAACATCATAAACGAGATTCGTTGAACGCACGGTCTAACGCGCAACTCTCACAATAAACTAGACTGACGATGAGAGGGAGATCGGTG
>JBCFYV010011172.1:109691986-109736564 GCA_039000515.1 Timema cristinae
TTTAGGCATCCTACTGAAGGTAGAATTGAAAAAGGTTATTTCAACTCTACTCTATACGATATATTTAACCTGATAAACTTGGGCGAGATAAATGAAAATAACGTGACCTTCCCACTCCTTGCTCAGATTGAAGCCTTCGTTTCTAGAGACTCTGGATGGATATATGACGGCACGTTGGAAATGAGAGTATATTTCTCAAAAAAAATCGGCTTTCACGATCGGCGCTCGTGTTCAAATCCCTGAAATTATAGCCAGACGTAGAGCGCTGATAAATGTACAATCTGAGGAAGGACTTTGATTCCCCGTATCCCTATTTGCGTGCCTCTTTTAACCGACGGGGAAAGCTCAGCGTTTATCGTCATATCCTAATTTTCGAGACGTGTTGAATCTAGATGGAATCCCGCTACCGTTCGAAATGAGATATATCGAACGCTTCGAAATGCTTAACGATATATCTGTTAATGTGTACACAGCAAAACACGATGGTAGTGACTCTTATATTGACACTGCAGACAACTCTAAAACACTAGTGATCGTTCCCGTACACGTCAGCGCTAAAGAGCGCGCCAGACATGTTCATTTATTCATGATAAGAGTACATGGAACGGAAACTTATCATTTCAGCGCGATCAAAAATCTATCTCAGTTAATAAACCCGCAACAATCGTCAACGTCTAACGCAAGATGTAGGTACTTTTGCGACCGATGTCTGACCGCTTTTCTTACTGAAAACAAACTTGCAAAACATAAAGATACGTTGATGTGCCTCACTGTTAAGTCAGCCTTGTATCTTTCCTTCGCACTTGCACCGGCCGCTTCACCCTCCCTCTCTACTGCCGGTCCGGCACACAGTCCATGTTGTCTGAGCCGTCCGTGACGACTCCACCTCTGCTCACAGCGCCAGCGCTTCCTATTCTGACCGATCAGCTTGCTCGACTGTCTGGGCAAGCTGTTCGAGAGACTAATACTGACGAGACTGACCCGACATGTTCGCGAGGGGGGCATCTTGGTGGACGAGCATTTCGGCTTTCGGGAGGGACACGCTACGTCTCATCAACTTGTCCGGCTCGTGGAACAGGTTACGAGGAACTTCAACATCAACAGGCTGACTGGTGCTGTCTTTCTTGACGTGGCAAAGGCCTTCGACCGTGTTTGGCACGAGGGTCTCCTTTTCAAACTCCTCTCCCTGAACCTTCCCCTCTACCTAGTTAAGGTAGTTCAATCTTATCTTTCCCATCGCACCTTTTCCACTACCTTTGGGAACGCCACCTCCCAAGTCAGAAGCATCCGGGCTGGAGTGCCGCAGGGTTCCATGGTGGGCCCGCTGCTCTTCAGTCTCTATGTGAACGACATTCCAAAATCCCTAGGCACCGAGTTGGCTCTGTATGCGGACGACACGGCTCTAGTAGTGGAGTCGTGGCGAGGGCATATGGTGGAGAGGTGACTCCAGACGCACCTGACGCAGTTAGAGGGGTGGCTGACTACCTGGAGAACAAGTATTAACGTGGAGAAGAGCACTGCAATGCTCTTCACTTGGAAAAGAAAGTACTATAGGCCAGCCCCACTCCAGCTGTTCGGAGAACAGATCAGATGGGCGGACAGTGTTAAGTACCTGGGACTTACGCTGGACACAAAACTGACCTGGAGACGTCACTGCAACGAAAGACTCAACAAGGCGAGGCAAAGGCTGGGAGTCCTAGGCCCACTGCTTAACAGGCGTAGCGCCCTGTCTACAAGGAACGGTCTGACGCTGTACAAGCAGCTGCTCAGGCCGATCCTTGACTATGCGTGTCCCGCTTGGGGTCACCTGGCGGACACGTATATGAGGAGGATGCAGGCGTTCCAAAGCGTATGTATGAGGATCATTGTGGGCGCACCTTGGTATGTCCGGAATGAGATTCTTCATCGCGACCTGGATATTCCTACCATCAAGGACCACTTCCGGAAACTGGCACAGTCCTTCTACACCAGACTTCCCGGTGCCACCAATCCTCTCATCCAGGGACTTGGGAACTACGTCATCGACCCTGGTGGGTGTCATCGACGTCCCAAAGCCCTGCTCGGATAAGCGAGATGTGTCAACAGTGGTTTGGGAGGCTCTCACCTAGCCCCCCATAGAGTAGTGTCTCCGCACGTAACTCTAAAAACCCTTAGTCGGTTTCTCAATTTCATATCCCCCCCTTTTTTACCCCCAATATTACTAATATTATGTAATCTCTGTTTCAACGTGACAACCCGTTTTTAATTTTTTGCGAACCACACGGTGTGACCAATTGGTCGTTACGTGTTGGAACTTGATCTCGTGCTCCCCTTCTGGAAGCATCGGAGCATGCCTTTTGTCTGTGTCTGTCTGTGCTTCCTATTGGCTCACGTGATGGACACTGTCTCTAACGGTTTCTCGTGCCAATAGGAAGCCCCTGTTTTCCCCATTGGTCAGGGCCGGGCAGCAGTGGAGGGTATATAACACGGTGATCACCGGAGCTATTTTTTAGTGGTGACCCAACCCTGGCGAACCACCGTACGAAAGAGCTATATATTAAATCGTCTTTATTTGTTGGAAAGAGCATTTCATCACTCCCTATCCTTCCACAGCTATCCCCAACCTCCCACCACGACTCCGTGTTGCCGGGACGGTTCTCCTGCCTACCACCGCGACTCCTTGTTGCCGGGACGAT
This sequence comes from Timema cristinae, assembly GCA_039000515.1. Taxonomy (NCBI): domain Eukaryota; kingdom Metazoa; phylum Arthropoda; class Insecta; order Phasmatodea; family Timematidae; genus Timema; species Timema cristinae. The sequence continues at coordinate 109,694,662 of JBCFYV010011172.1, forward strand.
TCTCCTGCCTCCCACCGTGACTCCGTGTTGCCGGGACTGTTCCCCTGCCTCCCACCGCGACTCCGTGTTGCCGGGACAGTTTCCTTTGCCTCCCACCGCGACTCCTTGTTTCCGGGACAGATCCTCACCTTCCACCGCGACTTCGTGTTGCCGGGACTCTGCCCTATCACCCTCCAACCTTCATCGACCCTTCCGACGGTCAACTCACGGGATGGGATACACCCGCCGCGCCGGCAAGGCCCACTGACAGAAGACCCTAAAGAAGACGAAAACGAAACAATACTCAACCCGTAGACCCATCCTCTACGATCCCGACCGCAACCACCAGACCACCGAACGCCAACACTCCGCTACAGCACCTGCAAGAGTTCCTGCACCCAAGTTAGCCAACTCTTCCCCTCATCTTCCCTCTCACCAACCATCTGACCCCCACCTACTCCGATTTCCCCCTTCAGCCCTGAGGGTTACCAGCTACACGCCCTGGCCACCCCAGAACCCACCTATGTTTTCTCCCACATCTACCTTCCCTACCCCATCCCCTGGACCCACGAGATCGACGCATGGAAATCAAGGTCGCCCGGAAGCTGGACTTCGACTAGACAAAAACAACCAGTTATCCCGAAGTACCAGTAAGAGGGATAACAACGTGTATAAAATTTGGCGCGGTAAGGAGTACATTCCCTCAAGGAGAGGATAAATTCCTAGCGTTCTCACAGCAGGAGAAAACAGGATTTATCGTATACGCTGACTTGGAGAGCTTACTCATGCCAATAGAGACGTGCGATCCTGACACGAAATTTTCTTATACTGAGAATGTACAGCGTCATGTGGCGTATTTTGTAGGTATGTACACTAAATGTAATTTTGATGATAATCTCTCAGAGTATCGATACTACACGGGAAAAGATTGTACAGATCAATTTGTTGAGGCTCTTGTAGATATGGAAAAGCGCGTACTAGATTGTTATAGTACCGTCGTTCCGATGACGCCACTAACACCTGCTCAAAGAGATGCTCATAATACGGTCTCTCATTGTCATATATGCAAAAAAACCTACTCGAATGATGATATCCGCGTTATGGATCATTGTGACTTGAAAGGACTTTATCGTGGGAGCAGTCACGTGGCGTGTAATATTAATTACAAGAATCCGAGTCATCTGAGTGTAATAATACATAACGCGCGTTGCTACGACAATTTTTTCATTCTTGAATCACTTGTCGAACGTAGCCAGACTGATCCGTTCACGGGGGAGCGCGTTCTCGTCAATTCGGGAAAAGTTAAGATTATTGGAGAGACTATGGGAAGATTCAAAGTACTCATGAAATATATTTGGCACAGGTTTCGAGGGATCACGATTAAAATGATAGATAGTTTCAGCTTTCTATGTACCTCCCTAGAGAAATGCGTATCTTACCTCGAACCCGACCAACTTAAAATCACTCGTAAGTGCCATCCTGATGCTGAACGGTTCAAACTAGTCACTCGTAAAGGTGTGTTCCCCTATGACTATATAGATTCATTTGAGCGACTGAACGAGACTCAGTTACCGAGCAAAGATAAATTTAACAACGCGCTCACGGATAGTCATATCTCTCAGGAAGACTATGATCACGCCTGCGAGGTATGGCGGCTATTTGAATGTAAGAATCTTTGGGACTACTCGAACCTCTACCTGTATAGGACGTAACGCTACTGGCTGACGTCTTTGAGATCGCGATCTTTGCATGAAGACGTATAGACTCGATCCCGGATGGTCTCTTACAGCTCATAGTCTCGCGTACCAAGCTCTATTGAGAATAACCCGGGTACGGCTCGAATTAATCGACGATGTGGACATACATCAATTCATTGAGGGAGCTATTCGGGGAGGGGTATGTTTCGTGGATAATCGTCACTTTGTAGCGAATAATCGGTATGTGGACTCATTCGACCGTTCCAAACCAGAGTCTTACCTCGTTTATCTAGACGTTAATGGACTCTATTCATTTAGTTTGTTGAGCTCGTTACAATATGGAGGGTTCAGGTGGCTCGAAGATGATGAAATTGCTCATTTGGATGTGTTAAAAGTAGAGGACGATGCGGAGACGGGGTATATATTGCAGGTAGATCTTGAATATCCACGAGATGTACTCGATGCTCATTCCGACTTAGCGTTCTGTCCTGAGAAAGGGATTCCACCCGTAGGGAGGCACGAGAAATTGTTAACGACTTTAGCAGATAAGACTAGGTACTTCATTCACTACCGTCATCTAAAGCTATGTTTAGTGAATGGATTGAAACTGACGAGAGTACACAGGGTTCTCAGTTTCAAACAATCTCCATGGATGGCCCCGTATGTCAAGCTGAACGCGGAAATGAGGAGTAAAGCGAGCAATCAGTTTGAAAACATGTCTTTCAAACTGATGTACAATGCCGCATTCGGTCGTCTTATATCTAACAAGAGGGCCTACCGTACGATAAAGATAACTACCAGATGGGGAGGGAAATTTGGAGCGAGTAACCTCATAGCCAGTCCAAACTTTAAAAACCGTATGATCGTGTCGGAAAACCTGGTCATCATCGAGATGGAACCGCAGGAGATTTACTTTGATATGCCGATTTATGCGGGATTCACCATTTTGGAAATCTCGAAAGTAGTCATGTACGGTCTACATTACATGGTTATGGTTCCCGCCTTCCCTACAGGTGCGTTAAAACTTCAATACACAGATACAGACTCACTTCTCTACTACATGACTGTTGAGGGCGCGTACCAGCGACTTATCCCGTTTGCTAATGACTACCTGGACACCTCCACCTACGGACAAGACAATGTTTACGGCATGCCCGTAGTAAATAAAGGAGTGCTCGGTAAACTAAAAGACGAGACTTGAGGTCGGATCATCACCGAGTTCATAGGTTTACGTCCTAAACTCTATTCATTCACGGTACAAGGAGATGGCGAGACGCTCAAGGCTAAAGGGGTCAAGAGTAGCGCGTTAAGAACGCTTTCGTTAGAGGACTATCGTAATTGTCTGACCGATGAGACGGTAGTTATGAGAGAGGCTCGTTCAATAAGAGCCGTAGGATTCAAACTTTACACACAAAAATTCAATCGGGTCGCGCGATGCTCTATCGACGACAAAATATATGTGATACCTGCTTCAGTTAAAACTTTACCTTGGAGCCATTACTCTATAAGTGAGCCGCCGTCAACTTCCTTCCAAGAGACGTCGATTAAAGCTGGACCGTCGTCTCTATAGTGCAAGTGTGTCAGTGATTAATACAGTGCTTCTGTATATTCATAATCTACAACTTTATCCGGTACAGTTAATATCAAAGTGAGCAGGCATTTACTTCCTCCCAAGTGACGCTGATCGATACTAACCCCACGTCTCTATAGTGTAAGTGTAAGTGAATAATTCATGTCAATGTATATTCAGAAAAAAAACAAAAAAAGAACTATACCTTTATCACTAGAAAATGTTAGTGCTTCTAAAAAGACTTGAGAAAAAAATATTCATGTAGTATATATATATATACTTAAATGCTGATTAAGACAAGAGTGAATAATTAATGTCAATGTATATTCAGAAAAAAGAAAAAAAGAACTATACCTTTATCACTATAAAAAATGTTAGTGATTCTAAAAGACTCGAGAAAAAAAAATAATCACGTTCTGTAACTTAACTGAAGAAGAAAAATATACTAATTTAGTATGTATCTGTTTTAAAAAATGTATATCATTATATTCATTAAATTAAGTTTTCTGTGTGTGCGTGTGTGTGTGTATGTGTTGTTATTTTTTACTTCTCCTGTACCCACACCTCTTGATTAAATATAATTTTTCCTAAGAATAAAAAGTTCAAAGAATACAAAGAAAGAGTAATAATCGTTAATTCTTTTTTATTTAAAAAAGTTTGTTACATTCCTAGACTTATACTTAAATACATTTATTTCCAAGAATGAAAAAAAAGAATACAAAAGAAAAAGTAATAATCGCTAATTCTTTTTATTTAAAAAAGTTTGTTACATTCCTAGACTTATACTTAAATACATTTATTTCCAAGAATGGAAAAAATGTTTTATAGTAATAATCGTTACATTATTAAACTTATACTTATGTAAATTTATTGGAAAAAGTATTGACTAAAGAATAAATTAAATAATCTTTAATACATGGCAAGTAGCTGTGAAAAAGTTTTTTTTTTAGATTAAAAAATTATTCCTATACTTAAAAGTGCTCGCTCAACTTGTCTCGCTGCTTCTTCTTCGTAGGCCCCTCGTTCGCTTCCTCAGAAGTTTTATTCTTCTTTCCAAGCGTACATTTAGAAGCGTTAGTAGTTTTCTTCTTCCGTTTGACCGTGTCAACATCGTCTTGACCGCAGAAACATGATATCTTATTGAAATAAATGTACTCTTTATACTCGTTTATCAAGGCTATCATATGAAGCAATTCTGGAATAACCGAACTCTTATCGTTCCGCATCGCACTCTTGGTCAGATCGCAAAAGCTTTGTCCGATCAAACTTAAAATTCTTAAACCATTCGCGGAGCAGTCGGATATTTTTTTCTATGACGCAGGTACCGGAACACTCGTTTTTAAGCTTACTCCGGGATTACCTGGTTTGTACTTGTCACTATCAGCGTTGATGATACTCTGTAGCCAACTCATCTTCCCAGTTCCTTTGATATAGATTGATACTTGTGATGTGTACTGAACTTCCCATTCCTCACCGTACCTCCTGTTCGACGCTGGGAGAATGTCGATCTTGAACAATGCTGTCTCATTTATGATGTCATCTTACAAACGTCACTGCTTGAAGGGTTATAGCGGACCACTCTATCTTGTATTATTAGACAAAACGCCATGGTATTTACTGGGATATTTTCCTCCGTCTCGAACGTTATACGACACGTCACCTTACCGTCCTTGAGAGTATCTTACTGTCGGCTAGCATCGAACACGACGATGGGTGCGTGAGACTTGAAATGAGAAGGGTCAAGTAAAGGTAAAGAGGTGCTCGTTCCGTATTACGAAGTCTGGAAATTAGCCTAGTCTTCGTATAATTTCGAGAAGGAATCTTGTCTAAAGTCCAAGTTCATATCCTCGTAAGGGTACATGATAGAATTTAGATAGAGTTTAGCATTACGTAAATTACAATGATCGAAAATACTTCTATCTGCAGCTGTCGTATTGTTCCGTCCGGTCTGAAGAGCGAAAACAACGTAACGAGGTTTTTCCACCAAAGTTGACGTTTTCACGGTCCAATCATGCTGATTAGAGGTAGGTAAGTTAAGGTACTCGTACAATTCCCAAGTACGAAAAGGTAGCTCGATGATCCTCCCACTCTTGATGAAATTAAGCAGGTTGAGACGGTTGATATCGTCTGTCTTTATATTCGGTACAAGCCAAGATATTTTACTTAACTCGATCCTAGAGGGTGTCTCCACGGCAGGAGGCGGGGCTCTTTGTAAAGCATTGTTGTCGCCGGTCGAACGAACTAGCACCAGCTCTTGTTTCGCGTTGATCAGTATTCGGGAATAGCCTTCAACGAATCCTAGTATGAGACGTAAAGGGAGGCATACGTCAAAGATGCCTGTTTCAGCGTGCACGTGAACACCTTCAAACCTGCAACCAGCGTTTGAAAGATGAGTCTAACCATCATTCCTTATAGATAGATAGTTTTTAAGCTGAGTCGAAATGCCTACATCTCTCGATTGATCAATCTCTACCCCGTTGATCTCATAGGCGATTCTTGAGAATATATGCAGTATTCTGTTATTAACAATCCTCGAAGTACTTCCAGGTTCTCCCGTATTCAAAAGTAGTCGCGCTTTGATATATAGTAGAGAACAGTGAGGTATCGTGCACAACCCTTCTTGTTGGATAGATATCCTAAGCTCGTTCCCGTTAGCTAACGGACCGGGAATATACGAGGCGTAGGAATGATACTGGAAACTGGTCAAGAACGTATCGAAAGCGGCAGACTCCCCAATGTTCAGAATATCCGCAGCGTCATCCATTATTTTCTTAACGAGTAACCTAGACGTCTTAAATAGAGTTTATTTGCAGGTGTTAACACTTTCACTGTCCTTCTTTCAATGTTTCAAGGAAGACTTCGCCGTCTCGTTTTATCTATTACGATTCCAATCTCCAGCGACTCGTTTCAGATGTCGACGTAGCGATATCGTATCGTCTCTAAATTTGATGATATCTCCTCGTTCGTCGATAAATCGTACTACGATAGACTCTATTACTCGCTTCGTTACCGAAAGGTAAATGATATTGTTAGCCGCTTCAACTATCTTATAGCCCGGCGGGACGGTCATGTTGAACTCGTGCAAGGTATGACTCGGTTCTCCGTTAACGTTAGCCCCGCTAGCGAGACTACATTCTACGCGGATCACATTCACGTGAAGAATATTCACGGTATTGGTAGATATGTGCGTCTTCCCTGCAGGAAGTATGACCGAGTCGAACCCTAGCAAGGTCGCAAACGTGCCAGGTCGGGTAAAGTGAATAGGTTTATTGCAAGTGATATAGCTCTTTAAAGTGCTAGGGTCTCCGATAATCGAGAGCTTTATGTTACTCGGGACTTCTCTTCGCAAGAATCGATCCAACGCCTCAAGTTCATAGGTGCCCGGAAGGACGGTATACTCTTTACCGTCGCAATAAAATTTATTATTACGTTCGTCGATCTTCGGTATGGAATTGAACGTGGCCAGATTGATCAGTCCGATGAACCATTCTTCTTCACGATTCTCTTCTCCGAGCAGGATATGCGGGAAGTAGTTCTCTGTCAGATTCGAAATCTTACCCGTCAGTGTAGGTGTCATAGACATATATACTAATATCGAACGTCAACTCGAGTATTTAAGGAAAGCTAAACAAAGATGACCGTATAAAACGGTCCCGTACTCTTGATACCGAGTATGATTATAGGTGATAGGTATTCCTCCGAGATATCGAACAAGTTCGAGCGGCGGTCTTAGATCACCGAAACTATCGAAGTAATCCGCCCGCCCACCGTTTTTCTTATACGCCACCCAATGCGTACCCTTACCGCTATCATTATCAAGATTGATGATCGCGTTCTCTATCTTCCAAGGAGGGCCGCTAGGTAAAGCATCTCTCGCAAATACTCCTCTAAAGAAGGGGATTTTTAACATGCTAGCGTACTTGCGCAGATCCATTTCAGTAAGGGCACGTTTAGGTAGTCATTTTCTTTTCTGATAAGGCTGTAGATACATCACTTTCCCCATGGCGATAGCTTCGAACGTACGATTATGTCTCTGAGCCTCGTTCAATTGTCTCGTATTCGACTTCGCACTTTGCACCGCCTTCGTGATTCCCGCGGACCCTCCGGCAACGGCTCCAAGCGCTGAGATCAAGGGTGTTATAGGTAGAATTACACCCTTCTTCTTACGGCGTCTAGTAATAGTAGTAGTAGTAGTAGTAGTAGTAGCTCAACGTTGATGACGTTGAGTTTTCTTCTTATTTAGACTGGAACCCATCTTGACTTTAGATTTCATCGCGTTGGTGACCACCCATGCATCGGCTTTCTCGCCCAACTTCGAGTCAGGCGCGAGTAATCTTTTCCACGATTTCTCGATAAGTTCACGATCTGCGGTATGACGTCCTGCAAGATCTTTCACCTTGGAGTAGACGATATCGTGTTCTTTACAGTATTGGTCTAACTCGTTTATTCCGGGAACACCTTGTTTCAATCGTTTTTCCAACTTTGTCCCCTGTCCGCAGTACTGGTATCCAGGTATATGCGCCTCAAACGGTAGATTATTGATTATCTTATCCAACAATCCTCCCCCTCTTCTTCGTCTCATGACACGTACTGATTCGTATTTATATAGGTGCGCGCATTATATAGATGAACTATTCAACATGCGGCTCGAGAAACAGACAGACTCTTTAACTGTACACAACAACGATCACGATGAGGGTGGAGCTTTACCTCAGAGACACGGTACGTTGTTACCTGATACAATCCGCTGCATCATCTGCGGACCTTCGAATTGCGGTAAAACCAATGCTATGATCAGTCTGTTGGAGGAATCTAACGGTCTACGCTTCAAGAACGTGTACGTTTACTCTAAATCGTTATACCAGCCCAAGTATCAACGTTTATCTAACGTTCTCTCGCTCGTTGAAGGTATGGGCTATTTTCCGTATTCCGACAACGTGGAAATTATCCCCCCGTCCGAGGCCGAACCCGACTCTGTATTCATTTTCGACGACATCGCTTGCGATAAACAGTTTAATATACAGGCTTATTTCAGTATGGGTAGACATAAGGCTATAGACTGTTTCTATCTCTGTCAGACGTACTCTCGCATCCCTAAACAGATGTTGAGAGATAACGCAAATCTTCTCATCCTATTCAGGATGGACGATACGAATCTGAGACACGTCTACGGCGATCACGTGAACACGGATATGACATTCCAAAAATTTAAGGGGGTGTGCTCACTCTGTTGGAAAACACACAAGTACGATTTTCTGGTGTTGAGCAAAGATCATGAAATTGATAAAGGACGATATCGCTACGGGTTCAATACCTTTATCTTGCACGATTGACAATAACATATATTCAGTACACGATAAGACATCATGTCGTCCATATCTGAATTCGGTAATAGTCTCCACAAGTATAGATCTCTCGTCGAGACGAAAGGAAATCTGACTCTAAACTCTCAAGGCTATTACGACGCTAGATCGAAGAGGATCGTCAACGTCGAGACGCCCAGCGCATCTAAGGATGTCTGTAACAAGTCTTATGTCGATAGGATGGATGCGAGACATAGTAACGAGCAGATAGTCGCCCTCAACGCCGCCAAGGACGTCATCAAAGGACAGATGGAATCGTTGATCGAGGATTTAAAGAACGATCGAATAAAACACACCGACTTTGAGAAGAGTAGCCGTCAAGAGATGGAGGAGGTGCGGAAACTGTCTCATCATCATGAAGATCGTGTCGATGAAAATAAAACGACGCTTGACGCTTTAGGTTCAAAGCTGCTAAGCCTAGAGGAAACTTACGTGATACAACGAAAGCTTTACAACGATTTGATAGCGAGAGGTATACTATACGTAAAGGGGACAGATACCGAACGGCTTTACGATGCAGGTGGTTTAGTTTTGCGAAACATAGGTATGCCCTCATTACCTTCAGACAATGTGCCTAGCTTATGTAGACTCTACGGTTAGTCGTAGTTTCATCTACATCTACTTGGATTCGAAACCTATGAGGAAGGATGCGAGACATTTCGAATTGACTCTAACGGGTGGACGCGGTTATAAGTTCAAGAGGGCAGGGATCGTTTCAACGATGGTCATGAACTTGAAAGATATTATTTGCTTGTTGAATCTTAAAATTATCGACGATCCACCTTTCGAGGTGTCCAAAGACGACTCTATATCTTTCATGATAGAAAAATGCTCGACGACGTCTCAGATTTTACACGTCGAATTAGGTTTTACTTACGTTTAGATATAATGAACCATTTCTTCGTCGTACGAGACATTCGCACCTTACATCATTGTGACGAAGGTCACGGAGGATATCATAAAAGCGAGTAAGATTATTAAACGAAAGTATAAGCAACTACGTGATGCCCGACACGAGTCCGAGCACGTCACCAATGAAACGTTCAAACCTATCACTGATCCTCTAAACAAGATGGTGAAGGCGCTCGCCGAACCTGAACCCGAGGAGGCGGAAGCCTCGCCTGAGAGATTGCAAAACAACCATCTATTGGATACTTATCTTTATTCATCTCACCCGCATTCCGATAAGACCTACGGAGTCCGTCATGAAGGTGACTCTACCAAGCTCGGAGATACCCGTATCGTATTCAACGTGAGAGACGGTACAATACTTCTTAACAATAAGACGGTACCGTATACTCGTGGGCTATTAGAATTACTCTTCAGAAGAGCGCCCGCTCATTATACTAAGGACGATCTGAAAGTATACAAGTCTATGCTCGAAGAAACGAACGCGCATCGGTTGAGAAACGAGCCGTATGCTCGTATCAAGATGCGATATGGATAAAAGTATTCGTTAATCATCAAACCTATGTTTGAGGAGGAGCTTGAGGGTGAGGGTTTATACAAGATGGAGACAGGGAGAGGGATCGATTATACCTATTGGGACGATCCTAACGAATTGGTCGATCGATTACGACTCTTACACGCATCTACCGAGGCCGGTCATTCCACTCACGAGAACGAGATCGTTTCTATCATTGAGGAATTACGCGAGTCTAGAATCATCGTATAAAGACATTCATCTCTTCGGTATTTTAAAACAATCATGTCCTCTGTCAAGTGGGAGATTGCGCGCGAACTTCATCGTCCTGCAAGACGGCGATTTCCTCGAAGACATGTTAGCGTACGAGGCTTGAACGAGCTCCTTCAGGCCAATCTGGTAGAGAGGACACCCTACTCAGGATCAAATTAGGGGTTCAAGTACCTTCTCACCGTCATCGACGTGTATTCCAAGAGGGCTTGGGCCGCACCTGTCAAGACTATAACGGGTAAGAATGTCAGCACCGCAATGGCTCTCCTCCTCGACAAGGTGACCAGCAAAGGTTTACCTCCCGTACGTCATCTCCAAACGGATAATGGTACAGAGTTTTACAACGTGGAATTCAAAACGCTCATGAAGAGAAAGAGGATCAATCATTATTCTACATACAGCAACGTCAAGGCTAGCGTCGTGGAACGATTTAATCGCACTCTCAAGAACATGATGTGGAGGAGGTTCACGGCTAAAGGATCCTATCGATGGATCGATATGGTCGATTCCTTACTGAACGAATACAACCGTACGGTACACTTGACCATAAAGATGAGGCCTATAGACGTCAAGGACGATAGACTTTTACATACCGTCTATAAACGTCTCAAGATCTCGGATTCGACACCGAACATATTTAAAGTGGGCGATATAGTTCGTATCAGCAAGTATAAGGACGTTTTCGAAAAGGGTTATACCGCGAACTGGTCGACCGAACTGTTTAAAATACGTAAAGTCGTCTAGACTAATCCCAGGACCTTCCTACTCGAAGATATGAAAGGTATTCCTATCACAGGAGGTTTCTACGGTAAGGAGCTTAGAAAGACTTCGTATCCGGATGTTTACCTTGTAGAGAAGATAGTCAGACGTTCTGGAAATAGAGTATACATTAAATGGTTGGGATTCGACTCGTCACACAATTCGTGAATCGATGCGAAGGATATAGTGTAGAAGGAGGGAAGGAGGGCCCGTTCCCCTCCATCCCGAGCGTAGGGAGACGTATCTCATTCGATATGTTTAGACAGTTGGGTTACTGTCTGGAGGACATGAGCGATATTAAGATCTCGAACGGCGGTTTAGAATACTACATCGCGAGGGCCGACAAGGGTTACAGCGAGTGCTGCTATTCTTCCGTGCACTGGCTCGGATGCCATAATCTCGAAATGTGGGAATCGAGTCAGTCCGTCGAACGCTGTTCTACCGCTTGCCCCGTCTACAATCTCAAGGAAGGGACGAGCCGCAAATTCTCCAGGAGGTGGAGGAGGAAAACTCTTTTTGCGCTGAGTTGGATCGAATCGAGCGCGAGGAACTCGATCGGGTCAAGTGCATCTCCGAACTTGAAAAGTATCGAACGTACAACGTCCGTCGTCTAGAAGGGGATGAAGAGGTCAGCGAGGAGGAAGACGAACCGAACATCATAACGCTAGACTATGTGGGCAGAGTACATCTTCCGGGCAAAACTTTGGTGCGAGGTACAGGATTCGCTTTAACGCTTCACAGAGGGGACTGATATATCTAGGTGAAGACAAGTACGAACTATTCAAGTGGTGAAGCATTCGCGTGTGCGTTCGCGTTCTATGACGTATGTACGTGTTTACCCAAGACTGAAAAAATACTATATGTAAGACTTTAGAGAAAGAGATTTTTTGTATGCATCGAGTGAAAGACTATATTTTTTCCGAGAGAAAAAGAATTTAATCTTTGTACCGAATATATATTTGTGTGTGTATGTATCATCATAATCTTAAGAATATACTAGCTAAATAAAAAGTTGTACTATTTATTTAAGTCCATGATCCTATAGAGGGAGAGATAGAGAGAGAAAGACAGAGAGAGAAAGACAGAGAGAGAGAGACATTACATAGAAATAAAAGAGTATCCATTTAAGGCTATATTCTGAGAGGTAACAAGACCATGTTCTGAGTAAAAAAGATATTATATAATAAGGGAGATATGTAGGTTTTATTCAGAGCAAAAAAAGATCATTTATAATAAGGAAGATATGTATGTTTCCAGGAGCATATAAAATGTCTTTGCAGGGAACCGAGGATTGAAGTTCGGACCTAGAGGGGAGGAACTCGCACACCTCCGTACCTCGAGCGGCTCTCCCCACGCCCCCCTCTGGAGAGCCGGGCCAATCATACAACCCACCCCCTCGCGCGAATCGTCGACTCACGGGACCATCTCCATCCTCCACCCCCTCCCCTCACCCTACCTCTGTCATGTATGCATGTATAAGGAGAGAGAGAGGCGCGCGCGCGCGTCATCCAACATACGAGGATCATGTATAAGGAGCGAGAGGGGAGGGGAAGGGGTAAGGGGACACACATTACCCCTCTCTGCCCCAGTATTCCTAACTACATCTAGAGGGAGAGAGAGAGAGAGCGAGCTCCAACATACTTCACATGTATAAGGCGCGGTAGGGAGTGGAAGGGGTGGGACACACACACACACACATACTCATACTTCCCCTTCGTGCTCTCATATTCTTGATTCCTCCCTACTTTGCCCCGAGGTTTTTTTGGAATTGGATATCTAACCCTAAAACTAAGGGTAATTTACTGAAGGACAAAAAGAGAAAAAGTCAATTTTCTTAAAATCGGCCCTAATGATTTTGATTAAATTTCTTTTCAAAACATGTGTAAATATTCCAAACAAAATGCCTACTCTCAATATTTCAGCAAAATTACTTTAAGGGTTGATGGGTAAATTATTATTTGTTATCATATCTCTGAAACTATTTGAGATATGAAATTACCTAACATTACAAATATGTAGATCTATTTATAAAACAAATATTTTATTCGTATCATATTTTTATATAACCAATAACTTTCAAGCGATATGTAGATATATATATAATATATATATATATATATATATATATATATATATATATATTTACTTTTCGAAAACTAAAGGTAAAGTATTGTGACCGTAAACAAAAATCTAACCTAAAATGTTGATGGATGTCGACGTGTCATGACCCCCCGACCCCTAAAAAGTAGTATTTGCAATTATCTCTGTATGTGTGTCTGTTTCAACATAGAATTAAGAGTAGTTTAATAAAGGTCGAAAAGAGAAACAATCGATTTTCTTAAAATTTGCTCTTTAACGATTTTGATTAAATTTCGTATATAGGAGTTGATTAAGATTATAAATAAATCAACTATTTTCATTTTCCATGAAAATAACTTTTAAGGTACCTTACAGATGCTGAAATTTCTGTATCTCGGCAATTATTTGAGATACTAAATAACTTATCATTGCAAAATTATAGTACTATTAAAAATAAAAAGCTTTTATATGAAATATATTTTTATAAAACATATATTTTCTGTGATATTGGCAAATATATTAATAGAATCTCGTGAGCTTTAGTTGTAAAGAGATACTAATTAAGTTTTAACGCAATAATTCTCCAATTCCATAGTGTAATAAAATAAAAGTAAGTCTCACATAAAGTTTCTGTTATTTTACCTTAAACTTCTTAGGAGAAATGTTTGTACAACAGAGATCTATCTACTTCATTTTAGAATCAATAGTCAATATTTACATTTTTTATTGGTCAAAATTTATAAATGAGGAACTTAATAGCAATGCAATGATATGAAGATATGCGACACCTAATAATATGTCGAACATTTTAACCAGAAGTCGAAATTTTAATACGAAGTGTTGACCCTTATGGACCCAATATTGATCTTTTTTATCGGTCCAAACATACAAATGAGGACATTAATTCTTTAAAAACAAAATTATAAAATTAAACTGGACTCAAAGAATGTTTTACAAAAGTATGAGCAGTTTATGCTTGTGTTTGCTATTTATATTATTTCGTTTCACATATATTACGAGTTTAGAGTAAATGTCTTCATTTTTAAACAATAGATCGAGAAAGTCCGTGCGGAGTTTCATACAATTTATTTATATTCGCCACCACTGACTAATATGGGGTAATCTCAAAACCCCACAAACTATCTCACTCACACACCAGCATTCTCTTTCCTCTTAGACTTTACCTTTTCTTGTCACTTTTATAATCCTGACGTTCTCTTCACGCTTCCTCTACTTCACGTGATTATACTCGGTTTTATACAACAGATAATTTTCAAACGTTAGCCATATTTACGACTACTGAAATAAGTAGTTCGCTTATCTAAAGTATTTTGCTATATCATTTTATTATTTTTCATTTTGTTATTATGACATTAAAGTACTCACCAAACCTGTGACCGAGTATTCTAAGACGTTAGACTCATTGAGTTTGGTTGATAATTATGGAGAAGGTTAGGGCTCGAATCTCAGTGAGGTTCAGTGAGAGTGATTTTTCACGTGAAAGTTTAATTGTATTTCATCCATTCTCTCTGCGCTAATGCGGGTGCGATTTCAGCAAACGTAGCTGCTAATCCTAACACCTTAGGATATGTCATTAATAACACTTTTGACTAGTTCTGGTGAGCACGCGAACTAATGTCAAGCTCAACCAGTCTGGTTTGCCGATGACGGGGAAATCTGTGTTCGAATCCTAGACCAGTATGCTCAGGTTGTTTTTTACTGAATCTTTTTTCACTCTCCATCCACGTGAATGCGGGTACGTTTTCTCTATATTCTACCTTCCTCATATCTACCTCATTAGTATAGCTAAATTCATTTTACTTGGACGCGTAGTAAATACTATATTTTCTTTATTATCAACTACATTGTAAGTATATGGTTTTAGACTACCTCTAAAATGCTTCCTCGTCCCTACCTAATTAGAGTAATTATTATATATGCATACAAACTGAACGTGTAGTAGACTCGGTGATAAAAAAATATATGTGGTCTATACAAATAAATAAAAGTCTCTAAACCATTCTAAATTTATATTTTTACATACATTGTGGTTTGGCAAATATCTATACCGTGAATGATAAAAAAAATTATGCTATACAATCACAGTTCTTGATTAGTAAATTATTTATAGGTGTGCCAATTAACAATCAAAGTTTTCCATCGTTAAATTTATCTACATTACTAAACGTATTAATTTTCTGCCTGGATTAAATACTAAAGTTTTCGAGCAGTTGTAACTTACTATAGCATTTCCTTCGTTAGTAACTTTAGAAATCGGTGTCAAACTTTTATTTAAATTGTGCGCTAGGGACTCGTTTTAAGTAACGCTACGCCTATTTCAAATTACGTTCAGCTTATACGACCCATTAAGACAAGATTAAATGCTTTTTTTTTTACAACGTTTTTATACCCATACGTGATAATTACTCTAATAGGACAGGGATGAAAGAGGAAGCATTTTAGAGGAAATATACTTTTACTTACGTGGAGGGAGAGTGGGAAACCCATTTAGGAAAAACCACCTTCAGCAGACCCGAACGGGATTCGAACCTCATTCCTACGTAAATCAGCAGGCCAGTAGAAAGCGACGCCTTATGATCCTAGACCATCACACCATTCTGTCACTGAAAATGGTTTAAATGCTTTTAACCTTAAAAAAAATCTCCTACCTTCCCGTGTATACGAAGTATGAAAAAGTATCATAGCACTAAAACATAAATTTATATAGAAAATTTGACCAAAATAAAATCGTATATGCCCCAGATCCAAAAATAAAGTTAGTTTTAGAAATTCAAATTTTTTATGTAAGTATTTTAATTCTGTGGAAGCTAGAATGTAATAATTGATTATAATTTCAAATTTAATATTTAATTGCATTTGTATAAAATTTAGATGTTCAAGAATATGAAAGCAGAAATATACATATTAAGGGTACCATACTCTATACAAATAAATCCCACATAATATACTGATATGTGTATACGGTTTTAACGATCATAATCGAGTTGAACTAATGTAAATGGTAAGTCGCCAAGCGCTAAATGGGCATACGTTTAAAGTACAAAGTAGAACTTAATAGATCACAAACTCCTTTTATTTATCAAGAGGCTGTCCAATTACTTTTATGGTCCTTAAGTATAAAAGGTAGAGATTTTTTTTTTTCAAATATGATATTTTTATTGATCTTTCTCGTATTAGGGTGGATATTTAATATCAATGCATATATTAATAAATACATGTGTTATTTTTTGTCTAAATCAACAAACATATAGGTTGCTATTTTTTTAGCACCGTGTCTTACTACCCGTTCGGGTTATACGCTTTAAGTACTAATTATGCTAATGGATTAGGAATTGGGAAGGTTGAATTAAAGGAAGTGAACCCGCATTTGCGTGGAGGGAGAGTGGAAAACCATTTAGGAAAAACCACCCCCAGTTCACCGACCGAGATTCGAACCTTGATCTCCCCGTCCTCAGCAGTCGAGCTCAACACGACTCGCGCGTTAGCCAACTACGCCACCGAGGCGGGTCATAAAGGTTGCTGTGTTCGACAATTTATTTTTTGGTTTTGTCAAGTCCACATATAACTTACGATAGTCGGTAAATGTATAGTCACTATTAATAGATGATGGCCAATGTTATCAAAAAAGTGGTTGAGGTCCTAAGGTCGAGATGTATATTTGAACCAAAATCACTAACCATTACATTAACTATTAATAGGCTTTCAACTACAAATTGATTTGAGCACGCAAGAAAATTGTCTTAGGCGACTTCATGGCCTAGTATCATGAGAGATTGTTTTTTTTTTCATGAATGATAAACCACAATATAAAAATAGCACCTTTAGTGCACCTTACCGGGTTCAGAGCCTGAACCTTCTAGGTTTGAGTCAGTAGGGGCCGCCAATAAACATACCTTGAACGTATTACTTTAGTTACAATATTAGTTGCTTATAAAATATGTTTAAAGTTCAATCTTACAAAATTAAGTAAATTTATGTATGTGTTTATGCACACCCCAATTTTTCTAACAAATAGACATATCTGACGTCTAGAAAATTAATGGACATACTTACACGTATTTAAACAATGAGTAACGTGAAATTAAGCTGTATCTTTTTATAGATATACTCAGTGATTGATTTATAAAATTTTAGGTACCGGAACGCGCTACCAGGTGGTCTAGCCCCCAATACCCCCATAGTTCTTTTTTTAAGTTCAAGCTTCAAAACACGTGTTTTTAAGCCATTATTTTCTTTAAAAACAGAAGAAAATATTTTAAAATGTATAATTATTTGATTGTGTTTGAATGTTTCTAAATCAAATGTAATGCAAATGCTCACCAGAGATTTAATTTAATTTTGATTTTTTTTTTACTACCTGTGTTACAATACAAACGGGAATAATAGGAGCGATTAGACATTTAAAGTAATAGATTACAAAAACAAATGGTTTTAATTTTTGCAGATGTAGGTTTTAAATAAAAAATACAAATAGGCTAATATATACATAATTAAAAAAAAGGACTGTCCATTTTAGAAGAAACTCCACAGTCGTTCCATGTTTTCATCATATTCAATGCCTATAGACCTTTCCTTACTCTGAGTGTCTATGGCAGAATGCCGTCCTGAAACAAGCCACGAGTCAACATACTTGGAGGGATTAAATAAACGAAGAAGGGGTCCGTTGATTCTTATAAATAAAAGACCAGAAAAGGTTGTTATCTTAAAAGATGTTCTTAGTGACGTCATAATCAAATTCATCTGGGAGCTATAGTAACTGACTTGATTATATTATTCAATACTACGAGACTGTACGGAAATGTCTTACTGTATATATATTCCCGGAAACTCCCAATTAACTGTTTTCATTGGGTTTAAACTTGGCAGCCAGCTTCTTCATTTAATATTCCCCATAATTTATTCGCACATTTTTGGACCAGTTTCTCATGTCGATTACTTTTATCAAGTTAACAATCTCCAAATATTGTTCACTAAGCAGTCTCTTCTCAATTAATTGTTTCAATGCTTGGTAGAACTTATCAGGATCTAAACGATCATTACTTTTGCATTATTCCCTTTTATGAAGAGGAGCACCAACAAAATTAAAATTTTGTACTGCTTCTGTCATGGTATAGTAAATATCTGGTACTGATTTTCTACTTTCAAATACAGAGACTGCCAATTTCAATTTTTCGTTTTCAAAGCCTAGGCAAACATTTCGATGCTGCAAAGCATCGTTCAACTCGGATAGTTCCTGTAATGCATCACACATTAATCTAAAATCTAAAATGAAGTTTACATGGGTAATTTTATTCATAAGGGAGCTTAAAATGCAATTTTCAATGTTATCTCATGTTGGATCTTCCTTTGTCTCTTTAAAATGGCTTACTGAAGCTTCATAGGTTATCCATAGAGCTGAAACGGCCCTGAAACTAGATGCAACCCATTGTGTACCCAATATTCTACCAACTTTCAACAGGTCAACTTGTAGTAATCTTGAAAAAATACTTAATTTCCTGCTTCTTTTTTTTAGGAAACATGGTATTAAACCCTCAACTTGTCAATCAAGGCTTTAAACAAGACTTCTAAAGCAGATTTAACTACATCAGAGGTGACCTGGTGGTCTAGGGGTAAGGTGTCAAAACTTCTGTGCTGGCGGCCGGGGTTCAATCCTCGGTTCCGGCACAGATTTATCTGATTTCCAAACCCTTCCTTCACCTCTGACAAGATATCTTGTGAATGTGGGGAATACAGGCCTCCACCGTGGTTCGGATTCCACGTTAAACTGTAGGTCCTTAATTTCATCTCACAATCACCCTACCATTACACATTAGCGTAAGTGAGTATAACCTGAGCGGGTAGTAAGACGCAGTGCTAATAATAATAATAATAATAATAATAATAATAATAATAATAATAACTACATCAGAAACTGAAAGCTCAAGTTGGTGATTAGCACAGTGTCAAACAATAATTTATGGTAATTTCTCCTTGACCAATGCCCCAACATCATTATTCTTTTCAATAATCACTGCTGTACCATCACACGTTAAGATTATTAAATTATTGTTCAAAAATTAGTGTCATCCCGTAAGCGGAAGGCAGTTTATAATGGAATCACACACACCCTTGGCAGTAACACTGGTAAGCTTGACCAGATCCAAAAATAAATTAATCGGAGTATCCACACCTTTTTGAGCTGTACGAGTAAAACACGAATGTACACAATGAGACTGGATTTATTGCTTTATGGGGTAGTTTCGTCAATAATTAATCCAATTTTGTTATCAGATTGAATGATTTCATTTACATGTATTTTCTTCATCTCATGACTAACGTAGCTCAACAATATTACCACAAGCTTTATTTGAATGTATCACCTCCTCCTACTGTATATTACTACGTGTATGGGCCTGGAGAAAAATGAAAAATTCTTCCCATACCAAGGTCGTTTAACTCCTGTAGATACATTTATGTTTCGAAATTGTGACCGGATTTATTATTTTTGAATTTTATATGTGGATATGAAAAATCTTTCCGTTAATTTCTTTCTCGTGAGAACGCTGTTTAAGTATCAACTTCTCAATTTTTTTTTTTCTCGTGTAAAACAATATTCTGTGCTTCTTTATTCCCGCACTTTCTTTGTGGTCAAATATTTTCTTTATTAAAGAAGTCTGCTGTTTTCGTTTTGTATCCACATAGTGGAAAATCTCGCCATTAGCCATTTTCATGCTGTTTTTTTTTTTCTCTATACCCTAACTTCCCACTTCTTTTCATATTTTACAACATAGTTTTGGGTTTTTATATAATAGCCAATCATTTCTTTTACAAAATTCATTATTTTGTTCGTATGTCCAACAATTTGGCAAATTGTTTAGTTTTTTTTACATATTTTGTTTAATTTGGTTTTTAATCATTATTAGTACCTTTGAAGTTGAAGGTATTGAATCCATTGACGACATGGGGGAAAGTTGTTGGACTATGGCATCATTTTGGTTGTCACTAGCACACACTGTCTCAAAATTACTGTTATCTTCACTAATTTTAGATTTTTTATTTGCTTGTGAAAAATAACTAGTTAACTTTTACATATTAACTAATATACAACTTAGCACAGAACGTATCCACAACCAAGATATATGTGACTGATCCAATAAGGCGGTTCAGTTTGACAACTGTTTTTCTACTAGAGCGTCCAAAAAAGAGTACGGAACAGGTAGAGAGAGGTAGGATGAGTCATATGAATTCGCGTCACCAGACATCAACTTTCATCCACCCCTAACCCGCACTAAGACTCTTTCAAGGTCGCTTCTCTGCCACAGAAGCATCTTCTGGCGAAAGAAAACAAGTCTGCGTGTTAGGGTTAGAGAACGTATCTGTCGTTGTGAATTTAACTATTGTTCACATAAGTAGCTAGTTTTTAAATAAAACATGGTGCTTATGTATGTAATTGATTTGCTAATCACGTCTTTCTAAAATTATTTTTTCTGAATTTAGTGATTGCTATAATAGAGATGCTGGAACGCTATTCCACCACGTTCTGTCAGAAGTTAAGCACTGGATATATTATAAAATAGAAATATTATAGTAAAGTATTATAAAAATCAACAGAAAAAAATACATTTGCATTTTCCAAAAGGTTCTCCAAATGTCCATTCGATTTTGGTTTTTTTAAATACCAATTTATGGAGGCTTTGACTACACAGCTCATATAAATAGGTAGTTATATTTAAAGGATAAAATTATATTTTTAGTCTGAAATAAATTACTATGCATTGTGTGGCTTTTCCATTGAGCCTCTCTTTACCAATTTAGTATTGGATAGATTTCGAGAAGAAGAAAAAAGGACTATTGTTAAATCTAGAAATGAAAACAATTTAAATATACTCCTCTAAAAATAAGTTTTCAAAGTATATACTTATATATATTGAAAATTTATTTTTGGAGGATTGTATCTGAGGGTATTTGTGTGAGGATTGTATTTATATGGAAATGTAATCAAGAAAAGAAATATACAGACGTAAACAAGTTTAATGGGGTTGAGGTATTTCCTTAGCCATGCCTACAAACTGATCAATTTCGTAGTCTAGTGTAACGATGGGAAAAACTGCTCCTTATGTGTAGCAGGAGCAATCTGCTACTACTACTCCACTAAACCGGTTCCTTTTACCTGCTCCTTTTTGTCACAGTGACTCTTTTCAAACCTGCTTCTAGCAGGGCTTATCACATTCATTGCTCGTATCAGCACGTTTATTTGGACTAGCGTAAGTGAATATAAGTTAAATATACGTGAATATACAGTAATTACTATTGTTTTAATTTCACCTAAGAAAACTCTAAACCACATCAATTATAAATAAAAACATTTTAACGTTGGTTATTATAGCATTACCAAAACTAGTAAAGTAGGATTTTAGTAGGAAGAAACTTTTACAAAATACAAAAACATGTTATTGTAGTCTACATGGACAACATTTTAATATATTATTAGTGATGTTTTATAGGTATTGATAATATGTATCAAAAGTTTCTCCTTCAACTGCTCTTCCACCAAACAATCTCTTAAGTATGAGGTACAAGTAAAGTTACGCCAAACCTGGTCTCCGCAATGTGCCAAGAACGCATTCCTTTCCCCTTTATCACTGCTCCAAAATACCTCTGGAACATGGAGGGAGCAAGGTTGTTCTGGAACTGTTCCCAGCTCTGTCCCTGCTCCCAAATATCTCAGAAACATATAGGAGCAGGGTTGCGTGGACCTATTTCTTTGGTGCTAAGTGACAGCTGACAGCTTTGAAAAGTTACCAGACCAAATTATGTATCCCTCCGTGAACCAAATGATCTGCAAAAACACGTGTTTAATAGCTGTCACTTCTGACAGTCAAAATTTAGGTACACACCTAAATGTTGACTGTCAGAAGTCAGCTGTGACCTGTCTTTCAGCACCAAAGAAGCCATGGAGCTACTGTAGTCTTGGCCGATAGAAAACAGAAGATTGGAGAAACAAATGAGCTTGCAGTTAATATTTGGATTTTTCCACAAGTCAATGACAAAAAGGAATAGCTCCTTTCATCTCTCAGGGAAGGGTTTGACTGTAACGTCAGAGGAGCAGTGAGAAAGGAGCAGTTGTGATTTCACAACCCATCCCTAGTCTAGTGCCCCAACACGCTTTATTTTGCAACTCAACTACAACGATTCATTTATAAACAATGCTTAATGATACTTTAGCTTATGTCTAAATTTACTTTGTGGGGTAGATAAAGCTTAAATAGTTGATTGACGAATGAAAATAAGATAAAACTAAGGATATGACTGTTACAATTATAATATCCGTAATAAGATCCAAGTGCTCCTTATTACCTGTCTAGTATAATGTTTCCCAATCAAAATGATGTAACACATTTTTCAACCTATTATACACGGCATATGCTTGGTAAGATGTAAATGCTTAATATTATTAATATGTTGAGCTCGGTAGTCTTTGGGTAAAGTTCTCGTCTCATGACCCTATTTTCTTGGGTTCAAACCTCGCTGAGTTCGACGGATTTTTATTGAGCACATCTTTCTTAGTATAACTACCTCCGAAGAGGCAGTATTATTATTATTATTATAAACACGCGTCTTACTACCCGCTCGGGTTATACGCACTTACGCTAATGTGTAATGGTAGGGTGATTGTGAGATGAAATGAAGGACCTACAGTTTAACGTGGAATCCGAACCACGGTGGAGGCCTGGCATTCCCACATTCACAAGATGTCTTGTCAGAGGTGAAGGAAGGGTTTGGAAATCAGATAAATCGGTGCCGGGACCGAGGATTGAACCCCGGCCACCAGCACAGAAGTTTGACACCTTACCCCTAGACCACCAGGTCACCCTAAGAGGCAGTAAAGCCGTCAGTCCAATTCCAATTGTGTCATGTAAAAGAACTCTGAAATGTATGTGAAAATACGATTCCTGGCAAAATTGGTAGGTCATTTCACTCACGTTCATAGAAATTCAGTGTGGAAGGCAACGAGGAATTACCATATTTCCTTAACTACCATAGTATATGGGATTTCTGCCAGATGGTGCTGGCAGCACTAACCAACCGAAGGGTTGAGTGCGTGCGTTATGACGGATGTATAGAAATCAAACCGACCCTCGTTTTTTTACTAGCACCGCGTCTTACTACCCATTTGGGTTATACGCTTATGTCCTAATTACGCTAATGGTTTTAGGTATTAGAAAGGTTATTTTTAGAGAAAGGGCACCCAAATTTGCGTGAAGGGAAAATGTAAAACCATTTAATAATAAACCTTCAGTAAACTCTACAGAGTTTCGAACCTCAATTTCCCCGTCATCGGCAGACTAGTTTACCACTCAGCCACCAAATCCGGTAAAATTCTAGTTATTGACTTAAGAAGAAGACTACTAATTTACTTAAAATGCTTTTTAAATTAATAAAAATAGAAGAAACTGGTAAAAATAACAAAGCCGGAACTAGAAGTAGTTTTATTTATGCAAAAAGAAAATTGGAAAAAAAAATAGCGTACCTTGATATTTGATATGCATTTAAGTTACGTTATTTTTCTAAGTGGACCGAAAGAAGATGGTGTTATAAAAGTCACAAACAATTTTTCTTTACTGACGATTATTTGAAAAAGTGTCGACTCTTAACGACAACAGCGTAACACTGCGTCAATCATCATTAAATTGTAATTTTTCCAGCGTACCTACGTGCTAAAAAACTTTGAATGTAAAATAATAGTGAAATGATTTTACAAACCCACATGGAGCAAAATGTAGCAAATGTGCCAGATAATTTTAATTTACTTTTTTATTTATTTCAACAGTCCGTTTGAATGAGTAAGTAATTTTTACAAATTAAAATATTTTTGAGAGAATTTATGAAACAAAATACGTTTTGGAATACAGTATTTAAATTCAGACTATAACTCAACCGATTCAATTGTACTTCTATGTGGGAACATTCACCCATCCCCTTGCTGCATCATCAGCAAAAACTCGGCAAACACAATTTGTTTCAAATGTAAATATTTTGTGGATAATTATAAACGTCTGTTTGACTTTTTATGTAAAAGCTGAAACGTTGGAAATTCGTGGGCTATTATAGTTACCAGCACAAACAGTGATTATTTTATTCACACCGGGTCTCACCGATTGAGTTAAATGCATAAATATAAATCACGTTAATGTGTCAGGGATGAGGGGGTAGGCTGTTAGAGAGAAAATTTACCCACGAATTTGAAAAGGGAGAAGTGGAAAACAATTTAGTAAAAATGCCCTCATGAGACTGGGCTCAACCCGCTTCGATAGCCGTCTACTCTCGCAATAGACTAGACTGCCGAGGACGGGAAAATAGTGGTACGATTCCTGTCGAATGTACTGAAATTTTTTCCCCTAAATGGTTTTCCATTTTCCTCAACAAAAATGTGGGTATACTTCCTCTAAATTTAATCTTCCTAATCCCTAACACATTAGTATAATTAATACATAAGCGTACAGCCCGGGCGGGTAGTAAGACGTGATGCTAAAACTAAAAAAAGGCACCGGTAGGTATTCTAACTCAACCAAATAATAATAATTAATTATTATTATTATCACCGCACCTTACTACCCGTTCGAGTTGTACGCACATACGTTAATGTGTAATGGTAGGGTGATTGTGAGATGAAATGGAGGACCCTACAGTTAAACGTGGGATCCGAAACCACGGTGGAGGCCTGGCATTCCACACATTCACAAGTTGTGATTAATACACGTCTTGTCAGAGGTGAAGGAAGGGTTTGGCAATCAGATAAATATGTACCGACACCGAGGATTGAGACCCGGAGCCCCAACATAGAAATCTGACATCTTACCCCTAGACTGCCAAGTCACCCTTCAACCAAATTAAATGGGCCTGATATTTATACAACGTGCGGCGCCAGTCAGAGACTAGGATTTTCTCTTCGGTGAATATCTCATAGTAGGCCCCTTACTTTTTAAATCATACAACACGACTGACAGCCATGTTAGTTTATTTGCATACGTGACAGCTTAAATGTGTGTACGGACTTTAGTGCGTGTCAAGATTCGTAGATATAAAACATGAACTTAAATTTAACTTAACACATGCCGTGCATACAATAGTAGGTACATTATAAAGTTTAATATCATAACCACCCAACTTCATTTGACTTAAATACGTTGGTGTTAGAACTAATTTAATATTTTCTGAATTTTATTATAATTGGCTAAGTTTCTTCTTTATTATTCTCTCTTGACCCCTCGGAGAGAGAAGTAGATGATTGACAAAAGAATTAAACTCTAATTTTTGATAAATGTCAACGTTTCATGACCCCTTGAAGCTGATATAGTGGTTTTTGTGAAGACATTCTCTGTCCGTCTGTCTGTATCCTGGACTAAAACGGAAACAATTTTACTGATCGGTCTAAAACTTGGTATCGAGTCTTGTGTAATTTGCCACCCTGCTATATATATAGATTTTTTTAATTTGTAAAAATATTTTACGAGTTTTTAGTAAATATATCTGAGAGAAACTCATTACGGTTCATCGTACCATTTTTTAATTTTTTTTATCGAAACCACTGGGCTTTACATATGTTAACATTGACTGACCGATTAAACCGAGCTTCAATTTTAATTCAACCGTTTGGCATTACATCTGTCCGGTTCCTATACGTTTGTCCCACGATCAATGCCAAATGCGTGGACTAATTTTAACGAAATTTGGCACGAACATTCTTTGAAACCTAAGCCAAACGACGAATATATATGGATTTTAGATCTGTTTATTCGTTTTAAGATGAAACAAATCAAGAATGTTTTGTTTAGTTGATATTTCTAAGTGATTAGAATTATAACACTTAATAAATGGACATAATAGCATGGACGCATTTAAAAAAAAATCTATTGATAGAATGATGGCACGTGAATAATGGTTTTTCTCTCAATTTGATCAGCATTGGATATAGAATTCATTTGTTTTCTGTCCAACCTGATATCCAAAGATATAATATATCAACTTCATATCTAAGGAGAAATTATATAAGTTATTTCAACTTAAAATACAAAGAGAAATTTAAGACCTAACATGATGTGCTTAGCAGTCGTTGAATGGATATTAGCATTGTATTTACAAAATGGTGGTTATTCTATCATAATTTAAAGAGTTTCATTTAATTCATCATTACGTTACATGTTAGTCATGTAAACATGTTCCTCAACTTAAAAACCCTGAAGTAGTGAGGTTAGGTTTCACATAACTACCAATGAGCTAGAGAGGAAGAAGTTTAAACCTAAAGGAAGTGTAGCCGCATTTGCGAGTAGGGAGAGTACAAAACATTTTTTTAAATCACTCAAAATACACCCGATACGGGTTAGAACCACGTTCATCCTGTCATCGTCATTCCAGTCTATTACGAGAACGACCCTTTAGGCCATTCAATGACCTAAGCGGGTCACAATATTTATTTACCATTGTTTGTCACCGATGGAAAGTGTAATTAATCTACTTTCTTAATGGTTTTTTAATATTTAATTAACAAATTTAAATTTAAAAAAATAAGGCATTTTGAAATTTGAGGAAGACTTTTCAAAGACTGTTTTCATCACACTTTAACCCATATTTTCTCTATCATTTTGTGCTGTTTATTTTAAATTATAATTAAAAAATTTGAATCTACCTTTAGTCAAAGTATTGTGTAGTTCCTTATCTTATTTTATAGTCTCGATTTAAAAAAATTGACTCGATCTTTTTTTCTCCACCATGTCTTATTGTCGTTCGGACTATTCGTATTTAAACTATGTAATGTAGGAATGAGGAATATATAATTTAGAGGAAATTTGTCCGAGTTTGTGTGAATGGAAAGTAAAAAACCTATTTATAAAGAATGAATGTGGGAAATGCCAGGCCTCCAACCCGGTTCGGATTCCAAGTTAAACTGTAGGTCCTTCATTTCATCTCACAATCACCCTACCATTACACATGAGCGTAAGTGCGTATAACCCGAACGGGTAGTAAGATGCGATGTTAATAATAATAATTTATAAAAAAAACTCAGTATATACGGCTGAGGTCCAAACCTCAAACTGCCGGTCACCGGTAAACTACACTAGACGTTGCTACATACAGTCGGTATGCCCGTCACTGATGTGAGTGGGGTGGTGGGGGGGTTGCTAGCCTACATGAGCAGGGCAGCCACGCATCCGCAAAACCGGGGAAACACAGATAGTTTTGTGTGTGTGTGTCTGGAAAAAAAAGCAAGAAAACACAGGTACTTTTGCAAAATCTAGTAAAAATACTGGACTATTGGTTAGTTTGGGGCATTTAACTAAAAGCTTAAATTTTAAGTCTTTGTAGAGATGAAAATGTGAACTGAATAATTAAGCACGCTGATTCAAACATGTCTTATTACTCCTTAAACAAGGGTTGGGAAGCGACAGAAGATGTATTTCCCCCTTAATCTTAAAATCATCCTATTTTAAACCAGTCGTTCTTAGCAAGTTTGATGAGAAATTACATTTTATTACTCTTTTTTTCATTCTAAGTTGCCCGTAAAAATTGGGAATTCCTTTCGGAAAACACGAGAAATTTGGTACTAATAAATAGGTGGCAGGCTTGATGAGGTCAAAAGTAGTGTCTCGCTAAGCAAAATATATTTTCTAGACTCTCAGCGAAAGGTTTTGTTTGATCTATTGTAAAGTAGTTTATGTGATTTAGCCGTCGCAAGCCACTTTCCCCCAACAAATGGCGTGGGAGGCGTTAACAAAAACCAACGAAGCACGGGTGCCTTGTTGATTGATCACATAACCTTTATACCATACTCATTATTCCTCAACCTAACTAAAATAAGGGTAACTGCATTTCTACAAACAATGGAACTGGGGCCCGAGTGGTTTCTCATGAAAAGTGCTTGAATTACGTCGAATCACAGCCAATGAATCCTTTATCACAATATAAATAAGGTGACGCATAGGCATACAAGGGAATGACACAGCACAACGCCATGAAAACTAAATCAAACAAAACAACAAACAAATTGTTATAAAACTTAAGGTGACCTGGTGGACTAGGGGTAAGGTGACGGACTTCTGTGTGGGGGGTCCGGGGTTCAATCCTTGGTCCCGGCAAAGATTAATCTGATTGCCAAACCCTTTCTTCACCTCTGACAAGACGTGTATTATCCACAACTTGTGAATGTGGAGAATACCAGGCCTCCATCGTGGTTCGGATTCCACGTTAAACTGTAGGTCCTCCATTAATCTCACAATCTCCCTACCATTACACGTTAGCATAAGTATGTATAATCCGAACGGGTAGTAAACGTGGTGCTATAATAATAATAATAATAATAATATAATAATAATAATATAAAAAATTAAACACTATGGTTTTTTTGTGCAACGCGTCTTTCTACTCGGCTGGTCTATATGCATATTTACACTAGTATGGTAAGGACACGTTATATAGCCTTAATAGAAAGTGTACCCGCATTTACGTGAAAGGGTGTCTGGAGAAGTATTTATTAAAAACTACCTCATTAAACTAGGCCGGAATTTGAACACTGACATCCCCGTCATCGTAAAATCAGATTAGAATAAGAGCTTAACATTAATTATTACGCTTATTCATTGGTGCGGTTCATACAATATTATAAGTTACTAGATAGCTGTTGCCCGCGGCTTTGCTCGCGTGGAAGTTGATTATATACAAATACGAAAATATACATATGTATTTACAGATTAATTTAAAATATTACGTTACGTTGATGACCATAACTTGACCTCAGATCGAAAATAATGCAAGTCCGATACAAACTTTCACCCCCTTTTTCATCCCTTATTAAATAAAATTTCCAAAATTCCTGAATCATGTATTTATTTGTTTACGTCAATAACCGAAATACAAAATTTTGTTTATGTAACTTTCAAAATGACGGACTTTCATACATATTATCATACCCCTATTTTGACCCCTTTGGGGTGGAATTTTCTAAAATCCTTTCTTAGTGGGTGCCTACATAACAAAATGAATATACAGTCCGAATTTCATGCTTGTAGCCTTGATAGTTTGCGCTCGGCGATGATGAATCAAGTCAGTCAGTCAGGACATGTTATTTTATAAGTATATAGATTAATACCCCGAGCACGTCACCAGAATTGTAAAAAATGAAACTGACACCTTGGTCCGCGTTTCCATTTGCGTGGCCAGTACTAGGGCTGCTATCGACTTGATTCAAAGAGGTGTGGAAGGATGTGGAAAGTTTCAGAGGAAATACGCGCTTAATAGTGTGGAGAGAGGACGAACAAATTACAAGAAATATTTTTTAAAAGATAGCTCTCACTGCGTTGACCTGGGTGCAAGTCCTAAGTTCCCCGTCAACGGTAAACAATTGCAATTAAAGTCCTTAATGACCCAGATCTTTGGAAGTTTGCATTGTAATTTATATTATTAAAATTTTGCCAGAAAAATGTATAATTTATTTTGTGTGAAGTCGCTAGTGACAGTATCACATATCCGTCTTTAACTATCATCTAACAGTTGACCTCGGTGGTCTTGGGGTAAAGTTATTGCCCTTTATATCCGATATTCTTAGGTTCAAACCCAGCCGGGTTTGACAGAATTTTCCTCGAGCGATAAAAATCTGTAGCATAGCTAGCTTCCTTTGGAGGGGAAGTAAAGCTGTCGGTTCCATGTCGATTGTGGCATGTAAAACTATTTCGAAACGTATGTGAAAATATTTTTCCTGGTAAAATTAGAAATCACTTTAACTCTAACTCGTAGATATGCTCGTGTGCTGATATAATCAGTTGGTTCTGAAAGTGCACGATAATACCTCAAATAAATAAATAACTATCCAACACAAGAGGGCTTTACCACCTTAAAGATGATGATCCAGGCATATATTTTAAATTTGTCTGGAATAAGTAGACCCTATATGTAGATATTATCAACCGTAGTTAATATATATATATATATAATATTCTAAAACAGTGGTCACCAAATGGCGGGCCTTGGTCCGCATCCGGATCGCAGATTTATTTTTAAGGACCTTGATGAGATAGCGATAAACAGAAGAAATTATGCTATATCGATGATGGGCGGGTAGTAACATGGAATGCCAGCAATAATAAATAGGTAAAATAACTAAAAGGAAAAAAAATCACGTTTTTGAATTAGTATGTTATAGGGCTTGAAATTGAGTCACTGTTGAAGTTTTGCTGGACCGCGGATGTATGTCGAGTTTTTAAAACGGACCTCCATAAAAAATGATTAAGTACCCCTCTTATATGATATAATAATTCAGTTTGATGGATATACAGTTTTGTATAACTATTTTTGGACTAGAATATAAATTATTAAAATTACTGACACGTTTAATATAAGGTTTATTAATAATTATAGAATAAGACAAATAATTAGTAAAATGTTATCAATGTTGGCAATAAAATAGGTTTGAATTTTCTTTACTGTTCCTCCAATCAAATTCAAAGCCACCCAATATCCAAATATTATCCGCAGCCATGCTTCCAGGTCCCTCTTTTTACAAGTTTCATCGAACATCCTTGGCCGGATGTAGCTGAGAGTGACAAACCATTCTCCCTCACCCACGTCCTCAACTAAGTGTTTCATTTTTACTTTCTTGCTATCTTACAGATATAGAAAGTATTTTTATCGTAAAAAAAATCGTACTCGAGATTTTAATGAATTTCAACGTTTCATAACCAACTGAAACTGAAAAAGTTGTTTTTGACTTTCCGTCTGTCTGTCTGTATCTCCAACTAGAGCCTAAACTATTTTACCAATTGGGCTAAAACTTGGTATCTAGGGTTTTCATAGGGTTTCCCCGAGGAGTTTTTAAAATTGGATATCTAACCCTAAAATTAAAGGTAGTTTACTGAAGGGCTAAAAGAGAAAAAGTTGATTTTCTCAAAATCGGCTATAATGATTTTTATTAAATTTAATTTCTAAACATTAATAAATATTCCAAACAAAATGGTTACCCTTAATATTTCGGCAAAATGAAGTTAATGGCTCTTGTAGGATCGGTAAATTGTCATTTTTTTATCATATCTCCGAAACTATTTGAGATATTAAATAACTTATCATTACAAATATGTAGATCTATTTATAATACAAATATTTAATCCGAAGCATAATTTTATAAAACCAATAACTTTCAAGCTATACGAAAATATTTATATTTTTTGACTTTTCGAAAACAAAAGGTAGAGTATTGCGACCTTAAAAAAATCTAATCTGAAATGTTGATGGATTTCAAAGTCTTATGACCCCCCGAGACCTAAAAGGTGGTCTTTGCAATGCCGTCTGTTTGTGTGTCTGTTTAAACTTAAGATTGAGAGTAGTTTAATAATGGGCAAAATGTTGAAAAAAAACGAGTTTCTCAAAATCTGCTATAACGACTTTTTTAAAATTCGTATCTAGGCGTTAAAAAAGATTATAAATAAAATGGCTATTTTCATTTTCACATGAAAATAACTTATAGGGTACTTTACAGAAGCTGAAATTTCTGTCTCTGCAACTATTTGAGATACTAAATAACTTATCATTGCAAAATTTAAAAGAAAAATTAAAAACTTTTAATATGAAATATATTTTTATAAAACCAACAGTTTCCGAGATATTGGCAAATATATATTAATGCAATTTTGTGGGCTTTAGTTGTAAAGAGATACTACTTAAGTTTAAACGCAATAATCCTCCAATGCCACAGAGTAATTAAATATAAATAAGTTTCTCAAAAAGTTTTTTTATTTTTCTTAAACCTCTTAGGAGAAATGTTTGTACAGCAATGATCCATCTCTTTTTTAAACTCAATTGGTCAAAATGTATAAAT
This sequence comes from Timema cristinae, assembly GCA_039000515.1. NCBI lineage: Eukaryota > Metazoa > Arthropoda > Insecta > Phasmatodea > Timematidae > Timema > Timema cristinae. Next base: position 109,726,664 of record JBCFYV010011172.1, read on the forward strand.
GAAGAATTTAATAGCAATGTGATGACATGAAGATGTCCAACACCTAATAAAATGTCGAAAATTTTAACATGAAGTCGAAATTTTAATAAGAAGTGTTGACCCTTGTGGACCCAATATTGATCTTTTTTATCGGTCCAAACATACAAATGAAGACATTAATTCTTTAAAAATAAAGTTATAAAATTTAAAACCAGGACTCAAGAAATGTTTTACATAAATATAGTGTAACTTATGCTTGGGTTTGCTAGTGTGTATTATTTCGTTTCACCTATATTACGAGTTTGATTAAATATCTTTATTTTTAAACACTAGAGCGAGAAAGTCCGTGCGCTGCTCCGTACGATTTATTTTTCCTTATATCAAGAGACTAGCCCTCTTCCCCGTAAAAAAATATTGTAAAGAATCCTCTAAAACAAAGCTTCAAATCATCCATCATGTCAATATAAAAACAAAACTTTTTTTTACTTTTTTTTTAATACAGTCCTACCATCACTGTATAGCCCCCTCTCTCTTTTACTCCTCCCTCCTATTTTCATCTCATTCCTCTTTCCTCCCCCTACCCCCTCGCCCTTCACCAACCCCACTTTCCCTTCAACAACTTTTTTTTCCGACGACCATATGATATACTATCGACATTTTTATGAGAAATAAATTAAATTTTCAAATTAAAATATAGCCTATGTTACTCGCTGATAATGTAGCTTTATATTGGTGAAAGAATTTTTAAAATCGGTCAACTAGTTTTTGAGTTTATCCATTACAAAAAAAAAAAAATCAAATCTTTCCTCTTTATAATATTAGTATGGATAGTATTGTCATCGAGAAAAAAATCTATTTCAATATTATGATGAATATTTCCGTTTTAACTTATAGTTTATACTTACGTAACTTATATTTACGTTTTATGTGAACCCGAACTCAAAATAGCAGATTTTACCATTTATTCTGTCCCCATGTCTATCTCTCTGTCTTGTAAGTCTATCCTTTGCCACATATCCGAAACGGTTTAATGAATTTGGTTCAAACTTTATATTTAGATTTGATAAAGCTGGGGGGTCTACCTTGAAATGGGTGTTTGATTATGGGCCTAGCTCTTAATCTAAGGGTAGTTTATTGACGAATTTTTCTTAAGTTCTGAATTTTTTTTAAAACGGTCTTAACGATTTTATTTTAAACGCATATCTAAGGTAAATAGCATTGTATCATTGATTTTTGGGCAAAAATTCGTTCAAGGGAAGTTTATTGATGGGAAATTTTTGAAAAATTAAATTATTTTGAAAATAACTCAAACGATTTTTTTTTTAAATTTGGGAATCGTTTTGTTCGGCAAATAGCACTGTATACTTACTTATTTTGGTTCAAAAAGTTCATATGCCTTTTTTACTTTTGAATGATTTTTCAGAAATTTGAAATATTTTACAAATTACATTAAAGATTTGGTTCCAAATGGGTATCATGGTAGTGTTTGATACGACAAAGAGTATCGTATACATTTTTTAAATATTATATGAGGAGTACCTTTTCCCCAACCAAACTACAAAGAGTTATTAAATAGTCTGCAACTCTTGCATCTACATAATTTTACATTCATATTATAATAACTAGCTTTTATTTTCGTATGCACCTCTCTATTTTTTACCCAATCACGCTGTACACATATTTACTCTAATGAGTTGGGAATGAATAAACTAGAGGAGGGAGAGTAAGATATAATAATTCATATGTACCTCTGAGGAATGTGGGTGACATAATTTGTGCCTCTCAACCGCAGAGCAGCGCGAACTTCGTGGAAACCCGCTTTGGTGAACTAATGGACAAAGGCGTCACTCTAGAAAGAGAATGTACTGTTTATGACAGTTATATTGTAATTCGATTCTCAGTAATGAGGATATATTTTTTCCTAAATGGTTTTCCACTCTCATCCGCGAAAATTGGGGTATACTAACTCTAGATTCAACCTTTCTCAACCAGAAATTATAAAATATACGTAAAATTTGAATGGGTATTAATACGTGGTAACAAGGTGACCTGGTGGTCTAGGGGTAAGGTGTCAGACTTCTGTGCTGGCGGCCGGGGTTCAATCCTCGGTCCCGGCACAGATTTATCTGATTACCAAACCCTTCCTTCACCTCTGACAAGACATCTTGTGAATGTGGGGAATGCCAGGCCTCCACCGTGGTTCGGTTTCCACGTTAAACTGTAGGTCCTCCATTTCATCTCACATTCACCCTACCATTGCACATTAGCGTAAGTGCGTATAACCCGAACGGGTAGTAAGACGCGGTGCTAATAATAATAATACGTGGTAACAAACAAAAAACATTCTAGGCGTAGCCGGCGACTTATTGCCTTGCTAGAAGAGTGCGGCGTCACCGCCTATGCTGTAACAGAAAGTAGCTGTAAATGTATATAAATGCAACCCAGCAAACACCTATAATTTAATCAATAAGTTCAAACTTGTGACCCCCTAAATTCCTTCATCATTAGCTAAAAAGAGTCCCTGTTCTTCATACAATATTTCCTTTCAAAACCAGATAGCAAATAACCTTGACTCCAAACATTTGAAACTCAATATTCCAAGTCTAGAATCATACACATACATAGCTGACTCTAGATAGTTAATTAATTAATTAAATAACTCTCAACGTCATTCTAAAGTCACTTCCAATCTTCGTTTCATCTTGCCGTATGTAATCCTACCAAAGTCCGCTTGAATAAATGTGTGTGTGCGCGTTTTCTGAAATACGACAAATAAAAATAATTAATGTAAATCCTTCTTTGTACCTTTCATACTCTAAGAGAGTTGTTTGAATAACTGGGGTATTTTACCTTCACTCTCTAAGCAAGTTATTATCATACGACTTATATGTTATTGATAATAATGGCGTGCCTGGGCTACATAAATCTGTAGTTCAGTTTGTGGAAAGATTATCCGGAACCAATTAACCGTTGCCCAGGGGACGCTTGAATGTGCTAATCGTACATCCTTATCTGTGGAGGCTCTTTCCATGTTCCAATGAGATGTGTGGATTATGGTAGGGAATATGATGGGTTGGAGTCAATGAAGTGTTTAACCTAACTTAAGTCTAATTAACAAAACACTGGAGACCAAAGGAATTATTCCCACTTCGATCCAAAAAAATCCCCTGGCATCAACTGGGAATTAAGCCCGGGACAACTAGGTCAGCAGTCGGGGCCTCTGAAAACTATACCATGAGATCGGTTTGTAAACTTGTTCACCCTACGACACACTAGGGAAAAGTAGATTAATTTTTAAAGGTTTAGGGTTTTCAAGTAAGATTTGAATTGTTTTTAAAGAACCTTTTTGTTTAAATTCATGTTGACTAGATGCATGCAAAACATAAAATATTAATTGGATTTTTCATACCGGGGATTATCAATAAATGTGAGTTTAATTAATAATGAGAAAATAAAGAATTTGAAAACTTGTCTAAAAACATAATTATTGTATCGCAACTATAGCTTACACAAAAATCAAAGTGAGCGTTTCTGTTTCTCGCATGTTAACAAAAGACATTGCCTAGACCAGAGATTTCAAGATGAAATGGTTTTACAGTGTTTTGTTATTTTATACCTATCACATTTACATAATGTCATATAAAGTATAGCTATAACATTTTAACATAGGAAAAATTATTCACAGAAATACCATAAAATTTAGTACCATTAAAACTAAAAATACAATCAATATATTAAATGCAAAAATCATATTTCTGCAGGAAAACTAGAAATGTGTATATCAAGAAAGATATAAAAATATTTTTTATAAAACCTAAGAAATTCATGGAGTTACTATAAAAGTTATATAGGGTGTTCCCGGATTAAATGGCTAAACTTTGGGAAATGGTAGTGGATCAAAAACTTGACTCAAAATGCATTTAGGAGATTTGCTTGTTTTAGCTTCATTTTTCCGCCAACAGCAAAAAACTAAATTAAAACGCGTTTTTCTGCAGAGGTCCTCGTAAATGGCTTAATATTAATTTTCCTGGATGATGGATCAGTCGTGATGGACCTGTGGATTAGCCTCTGCGTTCGCCTGATTTAACGCCATTAGAGGTTTTTTTTATGAGGAGCTCTCAAGAAAAAAGTGTTTGAAGTGCCTGTTAATGATCTTCAATCATTACGACCAAGGATAACACAAGCGTGCGAAGAAATGACAGTCGCACAATGTCGGTCAGCCATCGTACTGTTATTGATAGGTGAAATGCTTGAACAAAATTAATAAAATACTCTATTTAATACCTACCTATTTTGTTTTTTGCTGTTTGCGCAAAAAGAAAACTAAAACAATCCAATCTTCAAAAGCTATTTGGATATAATATTTTGATCCACTACCAGTTCCCAAAGTTTAGCCATTTAACATAGGAACATTCTGTATATGCACCCTCAAATCATTTTCACTCTCTTTATTAACAAAATGTAGTATCAAAACCAACTTTGTTTGTAACCTCTACTTATATTTTCATTGATATATACACACACACACACACACACAATCGTACAAATTTCTAATATAGTAAAATATAGTTTGGAATAAAATTTTCCAAAATAGGATTATTGTAAATTAATATAAAGAATGTGTTTCTTAAAAAAATCAAGCACATTGTCTTGTTGATCAAAATGAAAACACTTTAAATATATTTTTAAAAAGGCTCACACCATTTTAAAAAAATCAAAAATTAATTATATGTAAACTACCCTCGAATTATTATATTTTTTAAATTATTAAAGCAAATTCTAATTTATCATGACAATCTTTTCTCAACATATCCATTTTTAACTAAATATTAAGTTTTATTTATGATATATTTCAAATGTTCTATAATCTGTCACTATTAAACTACCCTTTAAAAACATATGTCTGAAAAATAAACATACAATGTTGTTTATCATGTAAAATAGTACCGAAATCTAATTTTGAACAAGTTCGTTAGAGCTATTTTCAAATAAAAGGCAATTTTTTTTAAATCAGCCATCAATTTACTATTAGATGAGTTTTTGTAAGAAAAAAGTTATATAAGATTATTTATATGTCCAAACAATTACCCTATATCCAATTTGAGCTAAATTGTTAAAGCCATTTTTAAACATAGACCTATTTCAAAAATTTAAAAAGTTGAATATCAGTAAACTGCTACTAAACGAATTTAATTCAAAGAAATAAAAATACAGTTTTTTTATAATGTCAAGAAATCCTCCGATATATATTTCAAACTAAAGCGTTGGAGACGTTTTCGAAAGATTTGGATCTCAATATAAATCACTTATTAGTAAGCTATCCTTAAATAAAGAATTAAGTTCAGAAATTAAAAAAAGAAGTTATGAGATATAACCTAAACATTCGAATTTTCTACTATTTGTTGTAACTAAACTACCCTTAAATTAATTTATTTTTGATAAATAAAATATGCTATGATTGATTTGTAAAATAATCTCTATATACCACTTTTGAACAAAATTGAATATTCAAATTCAAAGCCAAATTTGCTCCCAAAAAACAAGTATATAGCTGATTTATCATGTTCATTTCAAACACATCCCAAATATACATTTTAGGCAAAATATTTTTAGCCATTTTCAAAATAATTTGAATTATTAAAAATCACTCAGTAAACGACCCTTCATAGAAATTTAACCCAAAACCAAGTATACAAGACTATTGTCACGTCACAAACCTTCTTAAGATACACATTTGAAACAAAATAATTAAGACAATTTTAATAATATCTCTTCTTTTGGAAAATTAATTGAAAGTAAATAACCCTATATTGAGTTTTTACCACAAAAACAAGTATAAGTTACACTGATATTTGTCATATTAAACACTCCCAAAATACCAGCTTGGAACCAAATAGCTATAGCCGTTTGTAAAGTATTTCAAGTTTTTTCAGTAAACTACCCTTCACCGAGCTTCTACCCAAAAACCAGTTACTTTATATAGGGCTATTAGTCATGTCAAACAAATCCTATATATGCAATTTTAAACAAAATCGTTATAGCCATTTTTATAAAATCAGTAAACTATCCTTAATTAAGTGGCTAGGATAAAAAACAATAATTATTGTTGTATGTCCCTATTAGATCTAAATTTCAAGTATGAATAAAGTCCATCAAACCGTTTTGGGTCCGTGACCAGGGACACACAGACAAACATGGGACCAAACAAAATTGTAGAATTCCATTTTTTTGGGTCTATATTCACATAAAACGCAAAAAATTGTCATAATATTTAGATAGATTTTTTCCACGATCACAATACTTTCTTTTTTACTTTCTCATATCAAGAAAAATATTATGTTTCTCGAATGTTAGCTAAAAAAAATGTATTTCCTAAAATGACATTTAAACAAGAGATGGTTGTTGGGTGTTTGTCTTTTATATTACATTCACACAGGGCCACATTTAAACATTTAATACTGGTTGAATAATTTATCAAAATGTTGATGTTTAGTATCTGACTTCTTTTTTTTTATATGTGATTAATGTAATAAACGGGAAATTTTGTTACTCAACAAATAAAACTAGAAAAATATCTATACAGAAAATTTATGTCTAGAAAAACTGGAAAAGTTGAGATATTTGTTAACATGAGCTTTTTTTAGCCGCCTTTTATGTTCTTAAATCTGATATAATTGGGTCCATTTCTACTTACAAGTGCACGTTAAGTGCTTTCAATTTTTTAAAACGACAATCTTAGCAGTTATTATTACTATTTCAGAAAATATTTATGTATAATATTAATATCTAGAATTCAAAATAATTGGATTGTATAAGGATTGTGCAAAAAGTCCAAAATTCTATTTCAAGAGAGAATAAAATGTACGTTAATTATTTCTGAGCAATGTGAGAGATCTTAATTAATTACTACTACACTATATAATAATCGCTACTGGAAAATTAAAGATTACCTTAGTAATTTACAGAATTGTGGCAAATATTATTTTACTTGCTCATACATGATTTCGCACTTTTTTTCACGGCAAATTACGACACAAACTGTTGAAAAACCTGACTAATGATATATAATAACCATGCCTCAAGCTCATCTAAAAAGAAAAAAAGAGTGAATCATGGGGGTTCTGTGGTTAATCTCTCCCTCGCTGTCCTCGCTTCACCCCTGGGTCAACAGCGGATGGAAGTGGGTGGAATTTTACATTTTCAATTCCCGCCCGCAAAGGAAGAAATGGTGCGTATCGCATTCCCTTCGGGACTCATACATGACGCAAACACACCGCCGTCAGCTGGTCTGGTTCACATTTGTGATGTGGCAACACCGCATTATACTGGTTTGCATAGAGAGTGATGGGAACAAAAAAAAAATCCGTTCCTCTTTCCATAGTTTTAAAGGGAGATCGTCCTGAAATGTGGGACGACTATCAATGTTTTTGTTTTATTTTTAGAAATGTCGTTTGTCCCCCCTGTAGCCAATGGTTCCTCAATTAAACAAATAACAATCATTGTTTAAATCCTAGGCCTTAACGACCGATTAATCGGGAACCAGAAATTGCATGCAGTGTTTTTAATTTTTCATTCGACAATAGTGAAATTGTGTTAAGCTTAATTTTTTTTTTAATTTTAAAAACAATTATTTTTCAATTTTATGGTACTTCTTTTAAATATGATAAAACTATTTCACTGGTTTCAATTGAATTGTTTTCAAAAAAATATCATGGCTAAAAAATAATATAATAATAATGTTTCAACCGATGTCAGGCAACATGGCTTAGAAGGCAATGTTCTGTTTCGTTTTCTGGAAACACTTTGCTATTCTCTCTAAGTTATTCTTCCTTATGCCCTTCATCTACAACTACACTTTGTCATGTAAATGAGAAAGGGGGAAAAGAAAACTACGAAACTTCTTATATCATTGTAAAGATGAAAACTCTAGGCTAGTTCTCCAATATTTTAAATGTTTCTGTTGTGAGCCTATCAAACAATTAACTGTATTTGTTAGAGCTAGAGAAGGTTCCGTTTTTAATCAAGCCTAGTCAAAGCTCCTCAAATATGCATAAAAAGTCGTTGAAAATGAGCTATCACATTTTTACACATTTGTTTCTAATAATAAAACTCGAACTATAGGATTGTTAAGAGGGGAAAAAAAGCCGTATTGTAATCTTTAAACTTTATTTGGGCTTGAACCATATTTGGAAATAACGCATAATAGGTTTAGATATTGCGGTAGAGTTGAACGTCTGCGTGGTACTTTCTCGCCTACAGTGTCAGCTCTTTAAATCTTTTATAATAAGACATATTTTTTCTCTACCAGACTCTAGTGAGGGATATTTGGTTGTTCGTAGCGTTGTGATGAGGGCACTTCAGACTGCTCCTGTAATAAATTAGTAACATAGCTTGAGTTTTAACTTGCTCCTGTGTATATTTAGGAGGGCTTGAGCTGCAGTGAATCTGGTTTCAAAAACATATTGCGCTATAGGTGTAATGTGTGTTTTGTACGTGGGATTTAATACCAATGTAGTACTTCCCCACTCACATCAAGCTTAGATTTTTTTTTAATATTAATAAAACTTTTGCTATTATTTCCCCCTTTAAGGCTCATATGGAAATGAGCGAGACAGTCAGCGCAGTAGTGAAGATGGAGTGTTGAGTTGCTATCTACTTTGCTGCAGATCAACGCACCCTCCACTCCACCTTCTGTTTCATTCAGCCTTGTCCTTACACGCGAGCTTAAATGATATTATGATGGATTAAATAGCCAAGCTTTTATAATTGTTAGTTTCTAAAGAGCCACATCTAAATATCGTAATCATCAAATTGAAAAATGACATCTCTACACGATAATCTAACCCTTGACCTTTGGCTTAGTACGCCAATGTTCTAACCACTGAGCTATCCAGCAGTCATCCCATACCCGTACTTATACTCATACTCATACTCATATTTTAAGAGAGAGTCTGTGATGGATGTGTGGAAATTCGTAAGCTGAATATACGTGATCAACTAAGACCACGAGCCATCAGATAACGCAGTCATCTATGACGCGGGAGGGCTCCAACGTGGCTGATTTATCTGATGGCTCGTGGTCTTAATTGATCACATATATTCAGCTTACGATTTCCACACATCCATCACAGACTCTGTCTTGAAATATTAGTGAAGAATGACCCCGGGTACGGGATGACTCATGGATAGCTGAGTGGTAAAGTACGTATTGGGGAACTAAGCCAAAGGTTCAGAGTTCATTTCCCATATCCTGGTGTTATTTTCCAAATTAAAGAATATTATATGCTATTTAGAGCTTAATTTTGTATCTAATTTTATTACAAGGTACTTGTAGCACTACGTGTTTTTTTCTATATTTTACTTTTCGAACTTATTGTAATCGATGTTATTTGGTGACATAGATCGAATATTTCTTAGTTTGTTTCCGTTGTGTTGACTGCCATGTAATTCATATCTGCATCATTTGTTGAACATAATTAGTGCTTTATTCATTGATATAGATAATTTATTTAATGTTTGTGTTTCTCTAATGTAAGAAAATAATGCATATTTAATGTTTGTTATTTCATCAAGTTTGGTGGGAAGGGAGTTTACCAAAATGTTAAATAATGTGGTACTGGACACAGACTATTGTGGTAAACCTTGTTTGAAGTGGTTAAATCTAGAAATTCATTTTACACATCTGGTTGCAAAAATCGATAATTAATGAAATTGTAAACTCATTTGTGCATTTTATCCATTGCTGCCTAGTTGCTGCATTTTATCCATAGACGCTTTTAAAGTCAACGAATTTCACAGTTTCTTGTAATAATTTTAAATAGAGTAGACCAGGTTACTAGCCTTGTTCGTACTCACACATTTTGACTATATTTGCTGCTTACGGTAAGAATGCTGTACCGATCGGTGTATGCACATTTTAGCC